>JAZGTI010005797.1:0-24671 GCA_036877585.1 Botia kubotai | reverse complement strand
CGGCCCAGCCTTCTTTTCCTCACACTTTCTGCGAAAAACGTTCTTACCCACATAGAGCACTTTTAATTGGCAGTGTGAATTCAGAACACCTGTAACATTAAAATTATTAATGACGTTTTCTCCTCACAGTATTTCTAAAAGCCATGCTCTTACTCCAAAGATTTATCAGTTTCAGATTTATAATAAGTGACAGTATAAATTATATATATATATATATATATATTATATATATATTGGAATTGTAGTAGTGGAAGAAGAGCTTGCAGGCACAAATGCGTTAAACACTATATGCCAAGCTTATTCATTTCTGTTCCTGAAGGGCTACATCCTCCAGAGTTTACTTTCAACCATTATTATACCCACCTGCCTATAATTTTAAAGAAATCCTGTAAGACCCTGATGAGCTGGTTCAGGTGTGTTTGAATAGGGATGGAGCTAAACTCAGGACAGTGGCCCTTAAGGAATGGAATCAACATTCACTGCTAAATTCCTGGTACTCTTTACCAGTAATAGTCAAGATGCTGCAGGGTTGCATTTTATAAACTTGGTCACATGATACTCAACATATGTTTGAATGTGTTTTAAGGTATGTTGAATTATGTTTTACTGAAGGTTTTCACATCCAATAAAACTAGTAGATTTGCTACCTTGTACTGATGTGTGTTGAATATTACATGTCTTTATTTCTGTGTCTTCAGGCTTAGTGGTGCCTCACCTTTCCTGGGAGAGAACAAGCAGGAGACTCTTGCCAATGTCTCTGCTGTGGACTATGAGTTTGATGAGGAGTACTTTAGCAGTACCAGTGCTCTGGCCAGAGACTTCATTGCACGGTTACTGGTCAAAGACCCAAAGTAAGATACACTGAAGTAGCTTGTGATGGGGTTGTGAGGCTATAAAGAATATTTTTAAATCTCTGTTCACACTGGGCAAATAAATTAAAGCCAGGTATAAGTATGTATTGTGTAATTGTTTTTTATTTATGATGATTTCAATTTAATTATGATTTAGAGTCGAGAATATTCTCTGCCAATCAAACAACTAACTAAGGAAGTGTGTCAATAAATAGGAACAAGTGCTTTGCACTTTAAGGTATAGAACAAAGATATTCCTGTTTTGGTTACATATTTACCAACCAAATTACATCTCCTTTCTAGTTGACTGTTCTTGTTTAGTCCTAAATTACAATGCAGATTGACCACATTCATTATTTTTCCTTTAAAATATGAACTTACGCCATTACATGGAAGTGTTTGCGGTATTTTACCAAAATGCATCATGCAAACCAAGTGCTGTTTACGTCAGAACTGATTGATGCTGATATGCTAGATTTCCCAGGTCCTATAATACCCACAATTTCATTGTGTATTCTGCAGAACACACTGTGCTTAGCATCTTCTGCTTTGTATTTTCAATCCGTTATCATTTCCTCTTCCTTCAAAGTTCATTTATAGCCTTCTATGTAACAGCCTATTGTTTGACTTACATTTTGGCAAAGCATACATTTTGGAGAGATTCTTGAACTGCTTGGCTATTGTTATTTCGTATTCTAAAAATAAGAAACATTTGTGTAAATTTCACATTTGCTTTTACAGAAAAAGAATGACGATCTTGGACAGTCTTCAACATCCCTGGATCAAGGTTTGTCCAAAATCCATTACATAAAGCAATTATCAACCAGCCATTCTTGCCTTAAGATTAGGATAAATGTTTTGTATAATGTTTTTAGCCAAAGGACACGCAGCAGGCATTGAGCCGTAAGGAGTCGGCTGTGAACATGGAAAAATTTAAGAAGTTTGCCGCCAGAAGAAAGTGGAAGGTACTATGTTTGGCCTTCTTTGTGTTTTTGTTCACCCAACATTCATACAGAAAATATCATGTTACGTTATAGAAACGTTTGCTATTTGACATAAAACATGTAAGCATTATTGTGTACTCTGAAGTTCTTTCTGAGAAATCAGCATTAGGTGCCACAGCAAGAATTTAAAGCATACAAAACAAGCCCTGGAACAATAAACAATCATGCACGCAATTACAGTGCCCTCAAGCGCAGAATTACATTCACTTCCTAAACATACATAATAACTAGCTAATGTCATATGGAGTGTAACTTCAGCATTTTAATAAGATTTGTAATTGCAGGGTTTAATGTTTCAAATAAAATTTGTTACAAACTCATTTTTATCCATAACAGAAGGTGTTATGGATACCCACTTTAATACAGTATGTTTGTTTCATCTCTTTTCCTCAGCAATCGGTACGTCTCATCTCTTTGTGTAACCGGCTCTCTCGCTCCTTCCTGTCCAGAAGCAACATGAGTGTTGCACGTAGCGATGACACGCTGGTAAGTGCTCACAGGAAAAGCTGTGTGTTACCTTTTATTACCATTATATCCCTCTGTTACACTTACAAACTAAAAAAGATGTGGGGAGACGTGAGGCAGCAACTATTTGTGTTCCAAATTTCTGCATTACAAAACATGTTTCCAAATTCAGACAGATGCACATAAAAAAACATCCACAAACTTGTCATCTTGGCACTGAGAAGCAGTGAAAAGGAACAGGAAAAAGCATGGCAACAGTAGAGGAACTCAGTATGGCAGAGCACTGGAATATCTTTATAAAATGGAACACATTCAGCACTAACGAGTTTTTTGGCCTCCCACACACCTGAAAATAGAGAGAGACTCACACGTAAACACACTAACTAACACCACACACAAACACAGACTAAAGCAGCGATTCTCAATTTATTCTGCTTCAGGAGTCAGATTTCACATTGGACATAAAGTTGCAACCCAACATTGTACCAAATTGTATTAAAAATAAAAAAACAGAATCATTTTAAGAATCATTTCGAGAAATCAACTATATGTGAAAGGATTTCTTCTTTTTAAAGCTAGATATTTATAACAATGCTCAAGTTAAAAAGCTTGTTTCATTTTATTATTTGCATTTAGTATTGTTTTTCCCCTGCTGTCCATGTCCAGTTAGTGCCAAAACAACACAAAAGGGTTGATCAAATTATCGAGAAATTACCAGTACTGACATTGACTTCTGTGCTTTTTCATCTTAAAGTTGTGACTGCTTCTTAAGATGGATGATTGCTACTTATTGCTAAGGGAGCAATGGAAGTTTACACTGAAGCTTGCTTTAGTCAAATGATGGCAAACTAATATAAACACTCATTGATGCTCCAATAAAGTCATGTGGTGTTTTTCATGATCTTTATAGTTTTACAACCATTTGCTTAGTAACGTGTGATAAGCTTGAAGCGTGAAGTTTTATTATCATTGTGCTGTATAAAGTCTTTCTTGTATTTAATTTTCCCTAACTCATTTGACTACACCTTTACCACCATTGCCATCTCTACCTAAAGTGACCTTTAACCTAAATATGATGACCTAAGTTGGTGCATTTGAATATGTGAGACAAATGTCGTATTTCTGTGAAAACAGGGTTTCATACAGACAAAGGGTGTCATCAATAAAAATCTAGAATTTATTTATCAATCTAACACCATATCCATATGCATTACCATGTGCATAATAAAAAAAAGTGGTACCTGTTTTTGTTTAGCCATTTTATTTAAAATAGATGAAAATATCATTGTACAATTCCATGGAAAATAAATATGTGCAGATCTTTACAGAGGAGGAAACATAATTGGCAAGTAGATGCATAAAAGCAAACATACTGTGTATACATAAAATTACATAACAAATTACATAACACACAGTAATCCGCTACTGTGTGAGTTTGGCTTTTCACACAAATTTACTAAAACACCCAGAGATCACATATCATTCACATAAAATCACATGGGAGTCATTTATCACATCCCCTGAGTGACTGTAACATCACTAACTTTAGAAGCCTGTGGCTGTTTTCTACCCTTTGTGTATAGTGTGTGATAGAGCATGTATTCTGTGTAATTGGATACACTTGTCCAGTATCAACGTCTGTGTATGTGGGTCTATCTGGGTGTTATTCCACTACACTTAGCCTGCATGGCATGGAATACAGACCCTCTTCCTCATTCTGCCTCTGATGGCCAGTTAGTTTCCCTCTAGTCATTGTTTTCTGACCCCCACCTCAGAACTGTCAGATGCTGTTTGGAGGTGACTGAGCCATCAGCGTCTAACCAGCAGAGAGGGATAAAGAGTCTTCTCCGCCCCCATCTACATTATTCAACAGGATTAAGACTTCACACTGTGTATTTGCTGATAAGGCTGCCTGTAGTACTACTATGCGTAAAAGGATTTGCTTAAACTGTGGGTGTCAAAAGAGAGTTGCAATTGTTTTTTCTTCTTAAAGCTTATTCTATAGTAGCCTAAATATAATTATGTTGGTTATGATGTCTGAGACAATTATTTTTTTACATGCCCATTTTACAAGTTATTCATTTATTTTAACTAACAAATAGATTAAGTCTGAGCTGTGGCAGAAATGTTATACTTGTGGAGCTTATACGAGTGACATGTTTGAGTCTGGCTTGCTACATGCTCCCTTTGTCTGTGTCTTCCCAATCTCTATCCCAGTTATTTCCAGTCACCTTTTTACTATCTGTCATTTACTATATCTGTACTATAAAAAGGCAAATTTGTAGAAAAGCAGGGCAGTAGAACACAAAACCATTCACAAAAGACTCCTTATATAATTAGCAACCACTTACCAGCCAATAAGTTAGGATTACTGGAAAATTAAATTAATCACCTAATTAATATTCATGAGCCATGCTGATAAAGTTTATCATGTGTCCTTACCACTTTTCAGTTCATTCCTACACTGTTTCCAGTTCATTCCTACACTGTTTCCAGTTCATTCCTACACATTCTTAATGTGCGCTTGTAGAATGAGTAATACCATTCAAGTAGTTTTTAGATTCAATGAAACGGAGACCTTTTCTTTTTTGCCAGGATGAGGAAGACTCATTTGTGATGAAGGCTATAATTCATGCAATCAACGATGAAAATGTTCCAGGCCTGAAACACCTGCTTGGATCCCTGACCAGCTATGATATCAACCAGCCTAACAAGGTGAGAGAGACAAAGCAATAGCACAACATGGTGATACAGGTTATGCAAAAGATAAATGACAGCCATGATTACAAACTGAGTAAGTGATGTTCTTAGTGAGTGGTGACTTGGTCTCAGTCCAGGTGATCGGTAGCCAAACTGAGCTCGATTGAGCTGATATCAGCGTATCAGTGTCACTGTAGGCTCATGACGTCTGAATGAATGCATCAGGTTTAATTATCTTTCTCAGCCCTGACAATGAGATAGATAGTCACAGTGCAGCATGTGACTGAGACTAGAGTTATAGATATATCTCCTGGTACTTTCCATAAACAGGGTACAAAATTGTGTGTTATATGCTGAGAAATACTTCATTTTTTAACAAAGTCTGTGAATAGGATGTCAGACTAAACTTATATGAGCTTTAACAGTTGTGACACTGTTACCAGAGGTTGGGACAATTTATAACGTGATTTGTGTTTTGGTGGTATATATACCTGGTACTCATTCAGGTCTTGCTGGTTTGGGACCAAATGTCAGCTTATGCTGACGTGCATCGTGTTCATGGTAATTTCCTCTTATTGGCGTATTAATGAGGAGTCGCAGTCACAATGGGAGTTTTAAATAGAATGAAGAAGACTTACAGGGTTAATTAGCATTATCATGCTAATCATTTTGGATATTTGCAACCGTGTATGGATAAGTGTGTGTGTGCTTGTGTAAGAGGAGAATGGGCCAGGGGTTGATGGAATTTTAATCTGCTCACTGATGAGAGGAGACAAGCGTGCTTTTAATTGCATTGCTCAGAGCTGTCCAACACTATCTGTGTTTGTGTGCGTTTATGTGTGTATGCACAGCGAGAACTATTCCCACGGCTCATTATTCATTCACAGGAGTTTATCGCTATTCCAGAGAAACAATTCCAGACTTCCTAGTATTTTCACAAGTGATCGCAGTTCTTCAGTTACAACGGCTGTGTGAACAATGAAAAATGAATCAAGCCAGTTTGAATTGGCCTGTTCATACCAACTAGGAATCGGTTAATTAAAGCTGCAAGGAGCTATTAGTGCCTTGTTATATTGAGTGTAAAGATTCTAATTTGTGTATTTTTCTGTTCGTGTGTGTGCATACTTTAGCATGGAACCCCACCGCTCCTGATTGCCGCAGGGTGTGGAAACATCCAGATCATTGATGTGTTAATCAAAAAAGGGGCGGAGATTCGAGTCCTTGATAAGGTGATATACTCTGTTTTCTCATATAATTAATATATAAGAAATTAAGACGTTATTTTTTAAACATTATAGTCTATAAAATATAGAACAGCCTTTCAGTGCCTTTACTAAATGCAGCAAATACAGGGTTAGTTCATGCATTAAGTTTGACAGCAATGAAAGTGAAATTCTGGGCCACAGAAGCAATTTAAACTGTGGTAAATATTAATATAACCAAGTGCAAAGTAGAATCAAAGGCTTTACTGCCTGGACCGCCATTAATTATGGACTAAGGTGTCAGTTTTTCTCCAGTGTAAAATCTGTTCTAACACTCTAATATATTCTCTTTACCACCAGTAAAACAAACCTTTTTTTCTCAGACTGGAGCCAATGCTATCTACTACGCCTCCCGTCATGGCCATGTGGAGACCTTGAGATTCCTTCATGAAAAGAAATGCCCTCTGGACATCCAAGATAAGGTACCTCCATCTCAAACACACACACAACAATCACAACCCCAGGGAGAGTACATGCAATTTTTCAAAGGCTTTCCCCATCCTTCACCTTTTCTCCAGAAAATCTTTCCCACCGAGTTCACATGCCTCTCTACTTCCCATTGGTAATTTGCAGTTGCTATGGTTACTTGCTGGCCTGAGGTTTGCCGTTGTATGAAATAATTGTTGACCATTTGTTGACGACTTCACTAGTCAGTAAATTGCGCTCAGTCAGCCAAAAACACAGCGTAAAGTGTTGTTGAGCTGGTCAGGAGTGCCATACAGAATCACACTTAAAGTGTTTGCAGTGTCATTATGGGTGTAAATTGAGTTTTGAAATGGTCTCCTCAGCCTGAACTGTTGATGGGAGGAGCACAAGGAAGATTACTTTTTTTAAGATGGCACAATTTTGCCCTCTTTAGATGATTTGGCACTATTCTTTTTTAGTTCTCAACATAAAAGCATATCTTCTTTGAACCAGACACGTTTTATGAGTAGACAATCTTTTCAGTTTCTTTAACCCTTTTTGGTATCAGAAAAATACCTAATACATGAAAAATTTGTAATACAAGAAGTTCATAGCTGTCTAATACAGTAATATGCCTAGTAACTATATCTGTGTTAACTATGTTCAGCAGTTGTCATAGTTTTCCTGATTTCATAAATAAAGGTCATTGCATTTTTTAATGTTTGTATGGTGAGACATCAACTTGTAATTTATTATGTGAGTGATGTTTCTTTCTGTTGTAGTCTGGAGAAACAGCTCTGCATGTGGCAGCTCGCTATGGTAATGTGGATGTAGTCCAATACCTGTGCAGCATTCATTCTAACCCTGACCTAGCAGACCGGGTGGGTATCACACACACACATGCGCGCACACACACACGTACACACATAGACACACACACACGTTCTCTCTTTGATCAACACCATAGCAAACTAGGCACCACACAATAGGCATATGAGGTGCTTTCTGTAATGTTTGCTGTGCTGGCTGATATGTCTTTTTGGGTTTATACTGACTCCTACAAATGTGCATATGGCATCACACCAAAGCAAATATTTACAGTTATAGATGTCATTGTAGAAATGCATCAGTCACAGTCATCCATCATTAATTTATTCTGTGAGCAAAACTGTCCAATAATAGGTGGATTACTGAGATAAACCGAGTTTAGACTGGTCATGTAATCTCAACATGGTGGAATTTGGTGTATAGTAAAACAGATTTTATTTGGTTGCTAGATGACTGGATTCTTCCTTTTATGTGCGCCTACATGATTTAAAACTTTTTAGGGGTGAAACTTTTTAATAAGAAAAAAATGACAGTGTGCACCTTTAAAAAAAAACTTTAAAAGTAATACTTCTAATGGTTTTCCAAGTATCCAAGTAGTTTTCAGTATACTTAGAAATAATTATATTTAAATTTTCAACAGCAAAGAAAAGAAATATTTTACCAAAGAAATTGCTTCATTTTAGGCACATGCTTTGACAGTGGAAAATGTTAATGTAACAAATGGTTTTGCAAGAGCTGACATGAACAGCACAGAGAATTGATGAAAACTAATCGTGTTTTTGCCATACCGTATTTGTCCAGTGCTTGTGAGCTCTCAGCAACTTTAATAAGCAGATAGTCCCAGTTTTACATGAAATATTGCTCACTGGGGCCTCATCAGTGACTCACAGGCACAAATGTGCTTGGTGATAGATTTTAGATATCTGTGGAGAGTCGCTATTAAAACCATGTTGTACTGTTAAAAATGTGAGCTTGATGCAGAACTTTAGATAATTGCAATAAAGGTAATAATTTGCACAACCAAATTATGTAACAGTATTACAGACTCGTTATAAAGTGGCTGCTTTTGCCATTATAAACATTAGTTTTGCAACCCCCTTCAACTTTTGCAACCCTATCAAATTACTATATGTATCTTCTGCTCTGTTAAAGAACTAATATTCAGGTGTCATGGGCTCTAGTGCTGGGCAATATATCTTAAAAATGAAAATGAAAAATAAAAAAATGGTATCCCAATATTGTTCAGTGCTCTCATGATCTCGTATTTATATATTTGCTCTATATTTGTTACTACCAGTGTTATTTTCAGTCAGAGGACATTTTTACACTTTTTACATTATAATTAACATTTGAAAATTGAATATTCTATTGTAGTGTCAGGTTGCAAGCTAATTAAGGGCAGTCCATTAGGGGGCACAGACTAATGCTGTTGTTTTTTAACTCTGTGTGCTCAAGCTTATGCTTTTATTTAGAAAGCCAATGGCTATTTTTATTCCTCCACAGGAGCAGGAGACACCTCTGCACTGTGCAGCCTGGCATGGATACTCTGCGGTGGCCCGAGTTCTGTGCGAGGCTGGCTGTGATGTAAACGTCCGAAACCGTGAGGGTGAGAGCCCGTTGCTCACTGCTTCTGCACGTGGTTTCAAGGACATTGTGGAATGTCTGCTGGAGCATGGGGCTAACATGGACTGTACTGATAAGGTGAACACCTTAAGTTTTCAATTATTATTATATTAAGTTCTTAATTATATTAAGTTTCTAAAGTTTTCAATGGTAATTTTAATTATGAAACATTAAGGCACAGGTTCAAGAAATAAGACAGCACAGGGTTGGAACTACACACAATTATTTATCCTTGCTTTAACAGTCAGGCAGCCACATTAACCAGGCGTTGAATTACTCTCACCTTAAATCCCAGACATTATAATGGCTCATTTTAAAGTCATTACAATGAATCATTTTGCTTTTGCAAGGTTTTGTGTGACCAGTGACAGCCTGTATCTCAAAATAATTATTGATCACAGGTAACAATATATTGGGGACAAATTTGTACCCAAAATTCAGCAAAACCTGACAAATCTGAGCAAGACCTCTTTTTGTAAAAACACTTCAAAAATGTAGTAAAAACGTTTTTTGAAGAAGTCTGTGGAATGTCCCCATTTAGATAGATAAGTAAATTTGTATTGTGTATTACAGGATGGTCACATTGCTCTGCATCTGGCAGTGAGGAGGTGTCAGATTGAAGTGGTAAAGTGTCTGATCAGCCATCACTGCTATGTGGACCACCAGGATCGCCACGGCAACACACCCCTTCACACTGCCTGCAAGGATGGAAACCTGCCTGTGGTCATGCAACTCTGTGCAGTGAAAGCCAATCTGGATATTCCTAACAAAGTTAGTTCCTGATGTATCATATGTGCTTGTTTATCTGTTGTTTGTTTTAGTTGTATGGTCCAGTCCTGGTTTATGACGGTCTTAACTGGAGGATATTAAATCTTAGGATATTAAATATCCTGTTTAACATGTTTAATATATTCAGGAAATAAAACACTGGAGCTCTGGATGATACATTTCACATTGTTAAACAGCCCTCTACCAGTATCACTATTTTTGTTGGCATTTCCATTAGAGCAGGCAGGAAGATTTATGTTCCTTCTAACTGAGGGCTTTACAGGTTAAGAGGAACAGAATTATGTTAATATAAAAATGTAATCATCAGAATTTTGGTTTGTTGTTTGCATCATTTACACTTCAACAATTTTCCAATTTTCTATCAAGACTGTCCTTTTTCCCTCCTTTTGTTTGGTTACCATTTGTGATTCCGAGAAAGAACATGCTCAGAAATGGTTGTGTTTCATTTGTGTCTAGTTTGGAAGAACACCGCTCCACCTGGCAGCTAGTAACGGGGGTCTGGAGGTGGTGCGTCATCTCTGCATTTCAGGAGCCAACACTGAGGCCATCACTAATGTAAGTTCAGATCCAAAATGCCCTCAGGATTTGGCATGATGTAATCACGGTTGGTGTTGTAGTTGAGCTGAGCTGCATGATTAGATTTGGGCCTCAGACTCCCAATATAGTCACATTTTGAAACTATAAATAAGTTATAAATTTATGTTATGTCAGATCTTGGGAAAGTACACATGCTTGTGACATACAGTAGAAGATTTATTGTGCTCACTGGCTTACAGGTTCAAATCCAGTTTGTTCTGATCCTGTTCCCCTTCTCTCTCCCTCCATTTTTCTGATTTATGTATATATATTTATATATACACAGTATATTCCTACTGTATACAAAAGGAATCGTCTTTTACATGTACTTGTTATTGTCTCAAAGTCAGAGTAACACAGCTAGATGTGTAAAAGAACAATATCTATATATAATATTTATATTTTTAGAGGGACAGTAGGGAAATTAAATAAAATAATGAGGAAAGAAAGAGGAATTAATATGATCTTACACCGAATCTAACCGCTTATCTTAATGTGCCTGGATTGTATAACCAAACAACTAGACTACAGTTTATAATCTAATAATGATTCTAAAATGAATATAACATCATTAATTTTGTACTCTTTGTAGCTTTTGTTTGGCTGTTGTTGTCTTAGATATTGAGGTGCCTAATAATCTGATATGCTGCCCTCTTAGAACATTAATCAAATTGCAGACTTTTTATGCATGTTCTGAATGCATGTTCATTTATCATTCATGATAGCCTGAATAACACTTTTATCCCTGTAATTGTACTCTTAGCAGATATTTAATAAAGGTTAACAAAGAAGATCAATGAGTTTCTTACACCTTGAAAAATTAAGACTAACTTTATTTTAACCTTTCACATATTGCATTATACGTTTATTACATTTATATTTCATTCGCATTTTTGTTAAAGATTGTTTATTTATAAGTGATGTGAAAACATTTATATTTATTGCATTTTGAGGCTTGAAAAACAAAATTATGTGATGCACGTCATGGACAGCCTATGTCTAGCCATTGGGTGTATGTTGGTGTGTATAGATTTGCATCTGTATATATGATTTTGTGTGTTTCCCCATCATTATCATTATTCTGTGTTGATATGGGTCATTTGTGTGTGGAGTGCATTTATGTACCTTGATCATGTGTCTAGAGAGATTTGTACATTCTTGACATGCATAAATTCTCAGATGTCTGTAATGCAGTGAGGTTCCTTCTCCACTAAGTTGTCAGGTCAGAGCAATATAATTAAGTCTCCAGAGCAAAGCTTCTAAATGAAAATGTGGCACCAGAGAATCATTATTTTCATTATTTAAGGACAACATGCCCCACCATACCCCCAGCCACCCATGCCAAAACTGTCTGTTTTTAATCAATAACCCCTATATACCACCACTCACTCGCCCCCTATCTAGATGCAATTTCAAAGCACTCTTCCACATTGTTAATATTGTATAGAGGCTATCACGCAATGCAAGTTATAGAACCCAGGAATTAGAGAATCTATAATTGATTGCCAGTTGTGTGAGGGTCAAAGGAAAAATGGCATGATGCATTGCAGGATGCCATTGATTGATATGGACTGTGTATTGGTACTGGCCAATATAACTAAAAAATGCTTTAATTATTTTGCAGCTTTTTGACTATGTTTTTACGTGTTGTTTACAGATATCTACTTAATAAATATAACATTGAATTATTTTATTCAAATAGATTAATATAAAAATGCATAAATTAAAGTTAAATATAAAAAATACCACACATTGACGTACATAAAGTGATTTTAAGACATATTGCCACAAAATCATCAAAATTATAAAGTCCTACTGTTTTCTCACTTCTATGCCTTTGACGGCTTTTGCCACTGTTTGTGATATGTTTTCATTTGCCCCAAGCGAATATCCTACAGTATAGTACATTTTTTATGTCTCCAAAACTATAATGACAAGCCATGGTCTCAATGTGTCAAACAAACAGTAGGTTCTCTTCTCTCACGTCAGGAGGCTCCATTCAGCCTTGAGATATTCAGACATCTTTAATCTTTTGGGAGACAACAAGAAATCAATAAATGAATACAAGCCTGTCCTCAAGGGAACACATGATAGGAATGGAAGACGAGCAGACAGAAACAAAAAAAGTGTCTGGAAAGAGAAAATGGGCAGAATGTGCAGTGTTATCTTTTGAACTTTAATTGGCAGGAATGCTCTGTTTTTAATCTAGCCGCATTAGATAAGAGTAATTACAGTGCAACATAGCTCTCTTTTCATCTGTTTTAACACCTCTGCTGTGTTCACCACATTTTCTGTGGCTCTCATTTGCATATATACGTGTGGGGGTGTTTGTGGGCTCTCTGTCAGATGGAGTTAATTTGTCCCTGTTGGTTTGTGAGGAACACAGCTGTTTCTGGTTCTGTGGTTTGCGCAAGTGCTAGTGGCCCCGGGTGTTAGATGTGAGCTTGTGTTTCTGCGCATGTGGTTGGATTGTGTATGTGTCCTGAGGTGGTGAATCATTAATTGTTTTGAGTCAAACTGTGTCTGTTGTGGACTTCGGGTAAACAGGCAAACAAGCTCTAACCAAAACCCTGAGGTTAATTTACTGAGTACCAACATTGACTTATTGACTTTTTCTCGTTCTGTCTTTGAATTTGTGTTTCTGTGGATATATACTTCTTTTCAGTATTTCTGCTTGCCTATACTCATTTCCCCTCTCCAGCCGGGGTCTCCTGGGGCCGATTTTTTAATCACACATGCGCTGCTTTTACGTTGCATTCCTATATTTTAATTGGAATAAAATGAACATGTTAGGCAGTTTAATCTTCGTAACATTCTTACAAGGACAAACCCAGAGGACAGATTTAATGCTGCAAGGTTGCTCTTTCAAAGCTCAGGAGAGTTGATGGAGTTCTCAGTTTTGTTTTTGTTTTGTATCAGCTTTGTCTCAGATGTTAAAAATAGAAATTTGATGAGAAAGTTTATACTGAAATCTTTAATAATACTGACTTTTGATTGCAAACATGGCAAATCTGAGCTTAGTTTATAACATTGTTGAGATCTCCTTTGAAACTGTGAGAATTCTGGGTCTTTGTCTCAGGAGAAATATTTGAGATGCAGAAAACTTGAGCAAAAGTTTAAATTTGCTCTTTATTTAATCTTATTGCGGTCTAGGAGAAATAATTGGGATATTAAAAAGATCTCATCTGTGATTTTTCTGTTCTATGGGAAGTGCTTATGTGTTTTATGTGGATGTACAAAACAACTTATGTATATGACTAATCTGTGGGTGTCTGAACAGCCTGTCAAGCGGAAGCTCTGTGCACAGCTAATGGGGTGAAATTAGACATTCAGACTGAATGCATGAATATACAACACTTCAGTGGGGTGTCCGACAATTTTTCAGCAAATAAATATGCTGAATAACTATAGCCACTATTTGCTCAAATCTACAATAGATTTTAATAATGCAAAATAATGAAGACCTGCAGATATGTATAGACCTGTAGATTTGTATGCTAACGGGAGAATTAAAGCAGGTAATTTAAAGTTTGACAGTAATTGTCTGGAAACGTATTTTGTTGATGGAGGTGAATATGTTACACAAGTGGTGTTTTGATTTGTAGCAGTGGCGCATTGAGGGATGAATTTACAATCGCAGCTTTTTGGAATGGGTTAATCGTGCTAAAACATCGCTGTCAGTACACCACAATGCTCAGAGAAGTTGCATATCTTAATTTGTCCCTTTTAAAATACTTTTTATACAAAAATATAAAAATAATAAAATAATTAATATATATATCAGCTTACTGTTCAGTGGGTGGATGGTCAGATAACAATGTTAACCCATTCATAGTATTTTTTATGGCTTTATTTGACAGGACAGTGGAGAGGATAATAGGCAGTTAAGAGGGAAATAGAGGGGAACGGTAGTTAGGAAATGACCACAAGCCGGATTCAAACCCAGCTTGGCCAAAGCGGAACTGCACTTGAATCCCTAGTATTTTATCATTTTTAGGCTGCCCCAGAGAATGATGGGAAATAGTCAATTTATTCAGCAGTTACTACACTAAAACTACACTACAAGTACAATGACAATGAGCTCCATGATTTTACAGTTGACATTACCCAACATGGAAAGTTTGAGCTCAAAGAAAATATAGAATTTCCCACCTGTTATTACAACATTGTGGTGGAGATCATGTGCATTTATCTCATAAACATGATTGTTCTCACACTGTGCAGACAGCATAATTAATTTCAGCTATAATCATCACTATACAAACTGTTTGTGTCAGGCTTTTGTAATATATGAGTCACACTGTAAGGTGATATTCCTTCTTCTTTCTCACTTTCCCTTGTTTGCTTCTCACTCCCCCCAGTCTCATACTCACTCTAGCTGTATCTCTCTATCTCTCTATCAGAGAGAGTGGGATGGTGTGGGATGGACAGGTAATATTGACCAGATCAAAGGCTAATGGGACTTTTATTTATCGAGCTTTACTCGTTTGTCTAGGTCGCTGAATATCTGACTGTCCCTGCATTGCCTGTAATGTTCTGTGGCTGCACTATATCCATCACTGTTACTCTCTCTTTCTCTCTCTCTCTCTATTTTTCTATACCTCTCTCTGTCACTGCTTTAGGATGGAAAGACAGCAGAGGATCTTGCAAATGCAGAGCAGCAGGAGCATGTCGCAACGCTGCTGGCCAAGCTGAAGAAGGTGCGAGTCTTTGTTTATTATTCATCTCACTGAGATTCGAGACACATTCATTAGCATTAAATAAATGCTTTGTTAAAGGAATAATTTACCCCATAAATCTTTCGTTTTTTTTCTTACCTTTCTGTCTACATCTGTATGCTGCTATTTTTTTGTGGAACACAAAAGTAGAATTTTTGGAAAATTTCTAAAGTTACTTGCTGCTAATCTTTTAGTCCTGCTAAACCTTGTACAGTGTATGTGTATGTTGTCCTAGTACATATTTTCAAAATTAAAAAATGAGATGTCAATATCAGCGACTCATAAAAAAGGGCGAGAAATTTGACGAGACGCTGTTTAACTTTAAACGCGAGTGCTGGCCAAATGTGAGCTTTGTGGGAAGGCACGATTATGAGTAAATAGTGATCTAAATTTGAACAAACTCTATGAAATACTTAAATGTTATTAACATGACATAGGAATAAGACAATTAGCAATTTAGTAACAGCAATAGTGTTATTTACCATCAAAAAGTGACCTAAATATTGAATTAGTTTAAATTATGTGTACTGTGAAATCTCAGTTCTTAAATGCTAATAACTGTATCATTAAACATCAAATATGTTTTGTTTTGCTGTAATTGTTTGTTTTGCTGTAAAATATAAACTATATTGCATATGTGCATCTGTAAAACAAAATAGGTGCCAATAGTATTATGGTATTTGCAAGGTTTGTTGAACATTAAACATTATGCTATTTTCTGTATTAACATGTAAGTGCAATAGTACAATATGAAATCAATTAATACTAGGATGTTACCACTGCATCATAGTACTGACACAGTACTTAATGTAAGGGTTATTGTGATCTATTACTTAACGCCATAAAAGTAATTTAATATTTAAGCAACATCCTTTTATTTAGCAGCTTCGTATTTGCTTACATTTGAAAATAATTATGCTCAAAATCACTTGACTCAAAATCTTATGGTTGCCAGCTCTAAAGAGCCTATAAATGACATTCATTGGGATTCACTGCACATTCTCACTCCCTTTACTATTGTGTCATTGGTTGTCACACTGTAATGTAATTGGATAATGTTAATTGAACATAATTTCATGCCCTTTGCAATTGGTCTGACAGGACAACCATAAGACCATTTATATCCAGCAGCTGCGGCCTACACAGACCCTCCAACCTCGCCTCAAACTCAAGCTTTTCGGCCACTCGGGTGCCGGGAAGAGCACTTTGGTGGAGTCTTTAAAGTGCGGCATCTTGCGTAGTTTCTTCAGGAGGAGAAGGACCAGATTGACCAATCCTGTCCGACACCCGGCCTCACCCGTCACTTCCAAACCTTCAGGTACAGTAGGTTTCTATGAATCTACTGATATAAAAAACAAGCCTAAAAATCTTGGCTCAAACTGGCACAGTGTCTGGCCAAGAATTTTAATTTATATATAGTATATATGGAAGTGCTGTAAATTAGCTTTGACAGCTCTTAGCACAGAGTTTTTCCTCACCTGTTCACAGATTACCACATGCACATCATCCATTGCTATCCTTAGAAGGTGGCATCAGTGCAATGCGTTACTTGTGAAGCAAATAAAGTGCAGCCAAACTGAGGAAATAGTCTTAAAGAGCTTTCGATTCTGTAAAAAGCAAAAGTTCAGTGTAAGGCGTTGATTGTGCAAGACATATTCATGCGCAGTGTGACTAACACGTTTGCAAAGTATAAAAAAATTCATTAGATGCTCACAGTGTTCCGAGTGAACATAGCACCCCCATAGCTCATAGCGCCCCTGTGCTTTTCTGTGAAATTTAGTTTTTCCATTTAGGTTGAGGTAATAAAACGTTAAAAGGATTTTCTTTTCAGCTGGGAAAGCTTGTGTGTATTTTATGTGACAAGAACATTGCAGAAAGTGACTTGACTTGATTTAACTAACATCAGGCACCCTTGGCATAGAGCTCCCCCAACTGGTGGGTTACCACAGAATTCAAATGTTTCTGAATCAACATTTCATTGTTTTATAGTAGACATCTTTTACTCTTTGTTTAAACATTCCTGTGATTGTGTTTACTGATATAAACATTAAAGAGTCATAAAGATTATTGTTTTCCTTCTTTTTGTACTTGTTGTTTGTTTAATTGTGTGTTTGTGCAGTGTCTGTCAGTATCTCTAACCTGTACCCAGGCTGCGAGAATGTTAGCGTGCGTAGCCGCAGTATGATGTTTGAGCCCAGTTTGACTAAAGGAGTGCTGGAGGTCTTTAGTCCTGTACACAACGCTCTTTCCACGACTGATGACACCGCCACCAAAGCCATTGACATCCAGAATGCTAACGTCAACGGTAACAATCATGTTATTATTTACACATTTCTCTTCTGTTACATTAGGACTCTACAACATCTGCAGATAAATGTGTCTAGACCTTAACAGAATTAACATTGCTCTTCTGATTTATTTCTTAGTTGCTTTTAAGCAGCCTTTAGTTTCAAGGTTATTTTTAGTGGATGAAAGTCAGTTCCTCCTACATTTCACACAGGTGTCCTTGCAGATTAACCACAGATATGTTGTTCATCATATTACCTACATGCTCTACCTATTGAAAGTGGCAGAATCATTAGGTTTTTTTTAATGGTATATCTGTTTGTGTTTTAAAATTTAAACCAGGCAAGAATTTGTTTTTGAAAAAAGTTTGCTTAAAAATATGTGCGCGGGCTGATTTTCTTAACAATAAATGTCCCGTGATTTGGTGTCTTAATAAAAAGCAAAACATATATATTTTTAGTGTAGCATAAGTGCTCATGCACATTTTGGGGCCACGGTATATTTAGAATACCTCTGTGTGTGTGTGTGTGTGTGTGTGTGTGTGTGTGCGTCTGCGTGTCTGCGTGCACGCTCCTCCAGGTGTTGGTGATTTCAGTATATGGGAGTTCTCTGGTAATCCTGTCTACTACTGCTCATATGATTACTTTGCGGCAAATGACACCACAGCGATTCATCTGGTTTTATTCAGCTTGGAGGAGCCATATGAGACTCAGCTCAACCAGGTCACATTCTGGCTCAACTGCCTCAAGGCTGTCACACTGCCAGAGGACAACATAGGTATGTGTGTGTGTCTCCTGAGTCTACAGTGTATAGATTTTTTTTCTCTGAAGGGCTTTCCATTACAATAATTACAGGGATCAGCTGAGGCTGTGAAGTGATTAAGAGGTCTTGTAAGAAGTACTTCGTTTTTCTATATTAAAATGCATGTATAATACATGGTTATTATACCATATACCAACACTATAATCATGGTTTTCTTTTGTGTATTTATTGTGTTTTTGTTATGTGTTCAGTTTTATTCATTAGTCTCTGCTGCATACTGTTTGAGCTGTATTTCCATAATGATTCAAAACAATCTTTACTAATAATTAGTACATTTCAAAAAACAATAATTAACTGTGCCACTTGTTCATTCCATTAATCTTGTACTATATTGCTATGACACTCTAAAAGCATGGCTGTCAATCAATTGAAATGTTAATATAATTACAAGATATGCAGATTGATTGTGATTAATTGCACATAAGTGTATGTAGAGATTTAGGATCTTTTAGGGAAATTTAAGTAATTTAGGACCTTTATTTTGTTATGGCAGATAAGTAGCATTTAATAAACATTATGAACATTCAATATATTGTTTGTTGTATTTTGTTTATAATTAAATGGAATCCTGGGCCACAGTCCTCAGTAATCCATTTTGCGATCTAGTTTCTTAACCAGTCCAACTTATTCAAACACATCTAGAGAACCCTGCAATCTGTTCCATTTCTTTGTATTTTTGTTCACAGTCTTGTGTGAAGTGAACAACTACTTACTCATTCTGTGCTGCCTGCTCTCTCTGTGTGGTTTAGTGAGGCACATTGCCTGTAGTAGCAACTGGAGCTAAACTGTAGACTGAATGTACTTATGGGTCAGCTGTCATAATTAAATGTTCATTTTTAAACAGTTTGTTATATGTATAGTTGTATTAAATTATATTAATATATTATAATATATTAAGGTAAGGCAAGGTTGTTCTCCATGTATCACTGTTTTCTGTTCTCCTGTTCACTGCGATTCATTCTGTATGCTTTTATTTGTACTGTTTTCTTATTTACATGTACATGTTTTCTCAGTTTTCTCATTTGACTGTCTCTCAAACTCTCTCTGGTAAATTTCAGCCTGGCTTGCCTTTGCTTTCACTGTAGTCATGGTTGGGGAATTTGTGTAAGTACTGTAGCAGTCACATCCATAATGCTATGGATAGTGCCCAAAGAGAGTCAGTGCATTGTTTGATCTATCTAAAGCGGTCTCTAGAACCTGGTATGTGGTCCTTAATTAATTATAGGATGTGCATTGAGGTTGTAGATGTTGACTACAGATTAAAGATTAAAACAGGTGCTCTGTTCTGTCCACAGCCTTTGGAGGGAAGATCAGGAATCCACTGCGTGTGGTGCTGGTGGCCACACATGCTGACATTGTGAATCTGCCCCGATCGTTTGGAGGAGAGTTCAGCTATGACAAGGAGAGGTCACTGCTTAAAGAAGTCAGAAACAGGTGATCAAATGAATAGGAACTAGTATTTTAAGGTTGTAATCTGTTATAATGGTGTTAATTTCTGGGTATAGACTAATATAACTTATACACTTATAACTATACAGCAGTCTGACATACATATAATGAGCGCTGAGGCACTTTATCGCTGAGATTTCTGTATCACTCTGCTTATATGCAACTCACAGTCTTACTTTTTCTTAATTTGAAAATAAAAATAGACAGATGTTTTGTGTCTAAAATATAAGTTACTCAATAGTATATTTCTTGTTTACAAAACTGTTTTATAAAAACAATATTACAGATTCATGCTGGCTATTATTTTGATAGTGTGAAGTTTTTTTATTTGATCTACTCAGACTGGAATGGGGTTTGTTTCTTTTAAACTGATAATATTGGAATTTCTTTCCCAGGTTTGGTAATGACCTGCTGATCGCTGACAAGCTCTTTGTCATGGATGGAGGAGCATCCAACTCCAAAGATATGAAGCTGCTGAGGAACCTTCTGTTAGAGCTTCGAAACACCATCATCTCAGTAAGATTTATAGTTTTCCTTTTAAAATTATTCAGGCTGTCATGATGTAGAAATATCATTAATAGCCATTTCTTATACAGTGTGCGTAATATGACTCGAATTTAAACTATAATGAGGCTCCCTTGTTAACATGTCTAACCATCACAGTATGCACACAGAACCCTCGCTGATGCATTGTGCTTAATAATACCTTATTTCTTCCCTCTCTCCCTCACACTCACTCCTACACATACCTGCAGCGATTTTGTTCTCATTGCTTGCCTTTGGGATGCTACATTGGTGTCTACCTTTTATTGCATATTGTAAAGGAACAATGCCATGTTTGGAACTATTTACTATAATACTTACAAATTTTTGTACATTATTTAATACATTTGAGTTGTTAAAGAATTCTGGTTTTACTAATAGTTACCATTAGCAATATGCCTTTAAAATCAAATTTTGCAGCTTATCTAGGGAGAGTCATAGAGATTTGGTGGTGGGCAATTTGGTTCTGGGCAACCGCCCCGAAATCAAATCATTCACATAGCAACCTCTTAACAACCTAGTAACTCTGGAAACCACCCAGCCTTATTTTCTTCAGTAAATGAAAAAATCTAGTTTAGATGTATTATTGTACTCTGTTATTAAGAGGTTGTTCTCATGTGTTTTCTCTCTGTTTTACAGACCTGCAGGCCTATGACTCAGTTGGCAGAGAAGCTGTTGTCCACTCTGCCTTCCTGGAGGAAGTTTAATGGTCCAAACCAGCTGATGTCGTGGCAACAGTTTGTTGTGGATGTACAAGAACAAATCAACCCTCTAGCCAGTGAAGAGGATCTGCGGGAACTGACTTTACAACTTCACAGCATGGGAGAGGTGTGTGTGTGTAGGCAAACCAGAAATGTGTGAAAGTGTGTGTGTACAAGCAGACAGTGGGTGAGCAAATGATTAAATATGTATGCACAGTTGAATTATGGGTGTATTGGTGTGGGTGGTAAGTGTATTAGCTGTTGATTGTATCATTAATTAAAAACTATTATTGTATACACCAATATACTATTGTATACACCCACACTATTAATTCCACATCCATTACTCAAAGCCACTCAAAGTGTACAGTTCAGAACATCTACACACACTACATTTTGTGGGTCCAAAGGACTTGAGTGTCAACAGATGAATAGGGGCCTTTTCAGTCTAAAGAACACCTACTGCCCACTATTACAACAACAGCTTAACAGGTTGAGATAGGTTGTGAATTAGTCATAATTTTTCATCAATATTAGTCATCATTGTTTTTAAGGCAGAGGCAGCACTTAAATACATTTTAAACATCAAAACATTTTTTAAATGTTTTGATGTTAATGGGTCAAAATGGTAAGCTGTGATTCAGCTTAGTTAACATTTAAACGTTTGCTTATAGGTAAATCTAAAACAGTTTGGAGGGACGGGGTTCTTGCCCCCCTGAGATTAACAAAAATAAAATTTGTTGCAAAACATTGTTTTGTTAACCCTTATGATTTCATGTTTTCTATGGAACACAAAGGGGGGAAATGTACTGGCCTCTTCTTTCCATACAGTGAAAGAGAATTGGGGATCTGGGCTGTCATAGCATCGCTGAAAGCATAATGTGTTTTAAGTCTGATTTGCGGCAATGGATTTCAGAAATGTATATTCAAATGTTTCACGATTGTTTATGTTATGTTCTGTAGAAGAAGAAAAAGTTGTTTATCATTTGTGATCAGATTTTTAAAAGCAATAGTTTGTTGCACAGCCTACCAGTAACATTAGGGCATTCACCAACAGAAATAGCTACTAGCAGCCAACAGTTGCAATAAAAAACAAAAGCCATAAAAACGCTGTCAGTCACCAGTTTATCATATTTCTTCTAATAATTCTTTTTCTCTTCTCTAGATTAACATCATGCAGAGTGAAACTGTCCAGGATGTTGTCGTGCTGGATCCTCGCTGGCTTTGCAGTTATGTCCTCGGCAAGCTTCTTTCCATTGAAACCCCCAAAGCAATCCACCACTATCGTGGTCGCTATCGCATAGAAGAACTCCAGAACCTCTTCTCTGAAGGTGACATTGATGAACTCCTTCAGGTGCTGGATGCCATGGACATATGTTCCCGTGACATAGCCAACCCAGGAATGGTTGACATTCCCGCCCTCATACGCACAGGTGGGCTGCAGCACACCTGGACGGACGAATATGACATAGAAGGGAAGGATACTTTGATTTATGGTGGAGTACGTGTAGTCCCTGCAGAGCACTTAGCCCCATTTCCTTGTGGACTCTTCCATAAGCTTCAAGTGAACTTATGCCGTTGGAGCCGGCAGCAGAAGCCTGAGGTCGAGGCTGAAGATGTGCGGTTATGGAGCAGCGGAGCTCGGGTTGGGCTTGGTGGTGCTGAGGCTCTGGTTCTGCTTGTTAACCACGGACAGGGCATGGAAGTACAGTTACGAGGACCTGCAGCAGACCCTGGACGTTGTTATGCTCTGTTGGACACACTGTGCAGCATGGCAGAGGGTCTTTTGGCTGCTACATTACCCGGTTTGTTAACCGCTCGACATTATCTCAGCCCCCAGCAGTTGCGGGAGCACCACGGGCCCGTCATGCTCTACCAACCTAGAGACTTTTTGCGCGCTCAAGCACGTGGCGAGAATGCGTTATCAAACACCATGGGCGGATATCGCGAAAGCTTTGTTAGCATTGTAGCATTAGGCTGCACCCAGGTCTACAAACAAGGCAGTCTCGGTGGGGAAGTGCCTGTGGCGGAGGTCAGTCACCTGGCTCGACGCAAACTCTGTCGGCTGCTGGACCCACCTGATGCCCTCGGAAAGGACTGGTGTTTGCTAGCCATGAACTTGGGCCTTAGCGAGCTGGCGGCTAAATACAGCACTGGCACCAATGGGACTCTGCCAGCAGACCCCCTTTCCCTTCCCAGCCCAACAGCCACACTTCTGCAAGAGTGGAGCCAACGATCAGATTCTACCATAGGCATTTTGGTTGCTAAGTTGCGAGAACTTGGCCGCCGGGATGCGGCAGATTTTCTTCTCAGAGCCGCGCCAGTTTTTCGCGTCAATGTGGAGATTCTGGGAACTCTGCCAGAGCATTACAGCCCAGTGTGCAATGGAGGAGGCACATCTTACAATTCCATTAGTTCTGTGATCTCTCGTTAGGGCATTACTTGCGTCTATAGAGAAATGTGCAATTAATCAGTAGATCGGTGTTACATCTCAGCTCCCTGGTCTTCTAAGACTAAAGTATTTGAATCAGATACTTTGTTTATGTCCATTAATGCCGTTTGCGATTTCTGAATGTTCATCCTTGGTATCAGAGGCACCTATCTCTGAAAGGGTGCCTCTGTCAAAATGTTTTCCTGCAAATCTTATATCAGCTGTCTCAAATTCCCAATGCAAAACTGCAGTAGGCCTTTCCTAATGTCCTTACTGAATGAAAATTCTGCAGTTTGCATATATGATAGATCACCAAGTTCTTGGTGGCATATAATAACACGAGCTACTGAGTGCCTTGGAGATGGTACACTGTCAAAATGCCATCTTTCTAGATTTTAAAAATAACATTTATAATAACAAAGGTTGTGTGCCACCAATCAAAAGCAAATTAGTTTAAACCCCTCTGCAAGTGTTTCAGCGTTTACTCTTCCTATGAAAGTTTGAATCTACATATATACGAGGGAAACTTAAACATCCAGAATTAACTACTACCTGAATGCTCCTCATTGCAGAGAAAGCATATTTTTTCAGACAGAATTTCACTCAACAGATGAAGCACAAAAACATTCCCTGACACAGAATACATGCTAACTTGTTTCAAAGTCTGCTTCTTAAAATCTTGTGTGTCCCAATGTATTTACCAACTTTCACATCTTATTTCACACTTTAGTGTGTATATATGTCACCATTGTGAAATACTGCAGTTCTGATTACTTGTCAAATGTAAATGATGAAATACTGCAGGCATTTACATGGCACATAGGATTTCATTTTTTTAATAAAATGAAGTCTCTTGCAGTATCTTAATAAGCATGAGCTCAGTATTGTTACAGTTGGTCAACTGTTATATTAATATTTTCTGTTTCACACATTCACGGTGTTAAGCATTTAAGACAAGTTCATTTTAAATGTCTTATGTACTGAGAACAAAATTATTTTTAAGGGACTGAAATTGGGCACAGTGTCATAATATGTGTCAATACTTGCATTGAAAATTAGAACAGTGCTTTAGAACTTTTAACAATGATGCTGTTCCTATATATTTCAGTGGTATATTAAAAATGTCTAATTTCATAACAGCTGTCTGATTGGAATGTGCTGAATGAGGTATGCAGGACACAAATGCAGTGACAACCTGAAAGCTGTAGATGGCAGCAA
>JAZGTI010005796.1:0-15092 GCA_036877585.1 Botia kubotai | reverse complement strand
TGCCACCAGCTCCAGCTCTGATACCGTCCAAGTGAGCAGGGACTTCCTCATGGGCGTGTTGGCGTAGAGGCGCTTGGAACGCTGAATGTAGATCTCAATGTGTTTTCGCTCAAGGGAGGTATAAAGCTCCTCAATCTTACGGGCAGGCAGCAGCTCGCCGTGCTGCTTGCGTAGGTCGGCCACTTTCTTGTCCAGCAGCTGCAGACGCTTGGCACTCTCCTTGCTTTCATCCTTCATTAGCTCGTAATTGTCCCGGAGTTTGATTTCAAAGACATCATCCAGGAACACGAAGGAGAACTGGTTGATGCGGATGAGAAGGTCTGGAGGCAGTCGCTGGGGTTTTACTGATGGGACGGTGGCACCATGTAGGGTCTTCAGCCACTTCTGCACACTGATGGCCTTGTCAAAGGTCTCAGAGAAGTTGTACTGGTAAGGGAACTCAATAGCAAGGCTAGGAGCAGTAAAGAGCCAGGTACGATTTTGAGGTGTTTGAAGGAAAGTGAAAGAACTTCTTTGCTGCTGCATCTCCTTAAAGACATCCAGCATCTTGACCTCTGCTCCAGTAAAGGAAAAGATATCATTGCCGTCAAAGTTAAAGACAAGGTGAGGAGCCTTCATCATCATGGCTCCAGGCCTCCTGGAGAGGGATAGAGCTTCTGCACTTAAGATGATAAAGTTCTCCTCTGCCACATGGGCGGTAAGCCGTGTGCTTGCCAGCTGGATACACACTAACAAGCTGCTGG
Source organism: Botia kubotai (assembly GCA_036877585.1). NCBI lineage: Eukaryota > Metazoa > Chordata > Actinopteri > Cypriniformes > Botiidae > Botia > Botia kubotai. The sequence goes on along the minus strand of JAZGTI010005796.1, from coordinate 14,349 downwards.
AAGAACCAGTAGACTGGGATCCATCCTTCTGCTCTAGCTTCAGAGATGCAGACAGTGTGTTCCAATAACTTTGGCTCTCAGTGACGTGTTGATATAAGAACATGTGATCTGATGGGGTCCACTGCATTGTTAAAGGGTTTTCACTGCACACCTGTTCATGGGAAGATGGGGAGGGGACAACAAGCTATTGTTAAAGGTATATTTAACCCAAAATTGTCTTTATTGAACCTAAATGGTATCAACTTAGTATCCAAGTAATGACATCCCTATAGTTGTGTAGTACCTCCAGACAGCGAGTGCTGATGTGGTAGGAGACAGTGAAAGCAGTAAGGGACAGAATGGGATTGAGTGTCTGGGTGGCCTTGCAGCAGGGCTCCACACTCTCTGTAAGGGCTTTCACCACAGCCAGAGAAACACCCTGTACAGACACAGTTGAGCTCTCACCCGAACCTTCAGCCCCCACTGTATCAACCCTCACTGAGACAGCTCCTATTACAAAATACAGAACAGAAACAAACTCTCATTAGCCAGAAGGAGGAATAAACTAACAAACATTACCAGCTTATTGCCGATCCCACCTGCAACATTGGAGAGTGTGAACGCATTGACATCTTCAAGACTAAGCTTGAATGTAAGTAGAGGAAGGCAGACTGGTTGCTTTTCCAGACTGGAATTAAAGGGGGCGGTCTGTCCTTCATCCGGTCCTAGGACAGAAAGCAGGCGTGACAGACACAAAGTGCAGGTCTCCGACACCTCCAACTGAAGGCCTGTCAGACTGGACTCCACACAAATATTCCCAGATGGGCTGGAGTTCACCACCCTTGGCTTGCTATAGCTGCCCTGTGAAAAAACATTTTATCAGGTCTTCATCTGGCCAAATATGAGGAAAATTAATTCCATTTGGGAGAKTCCACTTGGGAGCRTGCAAATTACCTGCAGYGTAAGTGAGTCTAGGATAAGGGCCTCCCCCCAGACGTGTTTTCCAGGTGGGTGTGGAGCTTGCTGAATATGGGAACCTTGGCCCACACGCCACCAGAAATGATCCAGAGACAAAGAGGCTTTCTCAGTCACAGTCACATCATCCTCTTCAGGGCTACAGTCCAACAAGTGCTGCAGTTCTGTTAGACACACCAGATTCAATCACACCTTTGAGCAGAGAAAGACTTACATAACGACTTAACTAATCGATTTTATATTATTACTGCAATGCCCTCTATTTGTTTTCATAGGAGAAGTTATTCAACTCTGTTTATTATTAAGATAAGGCTAATGCTTTGAGCTTTCATGATCAATTACCAGTGTTGGCTGAGATGAAGCCCACTGCAAATGGTGGCGTATCTCCTAACTGCACAGACACGTTGACATTGGACACTGAGGAGCTTATCATCACAGGGGCGTCCAGCTGAGGGAAACGCCTGAAAGACAAAAGGACGTTTATATGAGAACAATAAACAAAACCTCCATCACAGTGCAGTCTGAGGCTGTCTGATTACAACAGAATGATTTGTACCTTTTTTTACGCACTGCTTTTTTGTTGCAGAGCTGGTCCCATGACAACATGTCCAGCCAGTGGGAGAACTCTTGGTGACGATAGTGGATGATGCAAGTGTTGATGGTGATCGTGCTGGAGATGTCAACAGATGTCACCTTAAAAAAGGAGTGAAGGCAGAAAAAATAATGAAGAACGACAAACATTAAGCTGTAACGTGTGAATCAAACACGACTAGTACAGCTCTAAAAAGGCTTTAATGTTTTAAAGGTAATAAAGGGTAATCAGTAGTGAATTACCTGCAGTATAGTCCTCAAAGTGTTGAGACATATAATTCTTTGTCTACTTTGTGACAGCAGTAGGCCATCTAAGAAATAAAGTGATAAACAAAAAATAATGAAGCAAAACCAGATGTTTTGACATTTTCTGAAGGAATTTTGATTGATATTTACTGTTCTGTTGATTTAATAGTTTTCAGTGCAATGTAGTTGTGTGTGGTTATTGGTGGCTGCCAATGAGCTGACCTCAAAAGAGCCCACCATAAGCATGATTTGAGGTATTATTTATGCTGGTAGTACAAACAGTGTGTGGAATTATTATGGTTATATACCATAATATATATATAAGTTTTGATGATTGCTGACTTAGCAAATTGCATATTTTATAAAACTGCAATTAAAGTCAATGTCTGTTTAATGTACGTAAACTAACTGTATGTTCTGCCTCAGAAGGAGTGTGTTCTTGCCCACCCACCCTCCAGCAGAAGCTCCAGGCAGCTTTGAGGGAAACTGAGCTCAGGTGTAAAGCTCTTCAAAGGAAGCTGCTCATCATCTCGATCATAACCCACCTTCAGTGACTTTAAAGTCCAATTTAAATGTCTGCAAAACAAAGAAAGTTTGTTAGAAGATTAAAGGCAACCACAATAACTTTTAAAAAACACACAAGAACATTCATCTCATGACTCACCTCTTCTGACTGTGCATGGACAGCGTGATGTTAGTGTTTTCAAAATCAACATTGACCTTCTGTGGAACCAGTTTGTGAAGGTTCTCAATTGCCTCCTTTTGAATATAAAGTTCCTCCTCACCATCTTAAAAAAAGAAAACAAGGCATTTAGAAAGATTAACAAAAGCATACAATGTGTAGCTTAAACTCCACACCTACTCTGGTCTAACCTGCTGTATGACTGTGGCAATCTAGTTGAGTGTGTCCTGGTGGAGGTATGGAAAACTGGCTGAGGAACAGGCCCTCGTGAAGCTCAGCCAGCAAGGTTCTCACGCACAGTCCCAGCCGGCCTGGCCTCAGATCAGGCAGAGTCACATCACCATTCAGAACCAAACTCAGTGATACTTCAGCCAGACATGTATCCTGCTAAACAGTGGAAAGGGTCACTAAGCATCTAGTAACTGCAAAAAACTCTGTCTACTTTTTGTAGAAGGATTTTCCTTGATCTTTCAATATACCTCAGTAATGATAATAAAGCTTATTTACATACAGAAGTTTTAAAGGTACACTGGCGATATCAGCCAGGTTAATCTTTTATTATAGCATAAATTTACCGATGTATAAAGCTTACATACCAGTCTACTGCTCTTTAGGACCTTACTGCTAAGCTGCCCCACCGAGAAGTCCCAGGCCAACCTGATAAAACATCATAATCACTCCACAATGCATTCACGCATGCCAATAATCATGCAACACCAGACATAAGTCTTTAATAAGTCTCAAAAAATTAAAATAATAAAAATAATTTCTAATTTCTTACAAAATATGTTAATCACCTTTTACTTTGATGATCCAGCAGCAAAGTGATTGCGGAGGAGGTCAGGTGCCAGAGAGACTCAGGCAGAGCCAGATTCAACACCATCACATTAATGGAGTCAATGTGAAATGACAGCAGCTACAAAACAATTAGAACGTTAATCCAAATGAGCACAATCAAATGTGCAGCCCTGTCTGTGGGAGGTTTAATACCTGAGACAGAAAGTGGAAGGCAGATGGACTGAGAGGAGACCTCTTTGAATTCTCATCTTTGCTCCTGGATGTCCGTGGCCTAAAGGGCTCCTGCAGGTCAAAGCGGACCCGTGCTTCACCCACACACAATGCCAAGAACCTCCTGAGAAATACACATATATTCCATATAGCACACAAGACGAAACATTATTATTTTAGATAAAATTCAACATATACAGCACATAGTTCAGATTTGTGCACATATTTCAGATAATCTCATAGCTATACTTACGGCAGGTCAGGGTTAACTATTTTACAAGAAATCCATATCCTGTCAATTTCCTATAAGACATGATAAAAGGCTTTGTATTACTACTAAACATCAAGTGTGTGTCACATGACTTACAGTGATATTGCATGCAGCTTTTAAGAGCATGTTTTATTAACGCAGAAACCGAACCTACCAGAGTATGTTGTGGCTGGAACTGAACACTGATTCCTCGCACTGACAACAGACCCACAGATCTGATCTTGAGCTCAGCGTTCAGAACATTGTGGAAAAATCGTACAGCCAAACTGCAGACAAACCATCTTGCCAAAACAAAGGAAACCACATGTAAATGTATAATCAATAACAATGATTATTATTAAGCCATAAAATCACAGGTCAGGGAATCCTGCATGCTGGTTTCTTACCTAAAGAGTGAAATCAATATAATAGCAAGAATCAGAAATACTGATATGGCAATCAGCAGGGCAGACATTGTGCTGCAGATGTTTCTTCACATTTAACCTACAGTCATGGCACAGGTGGGAACCTGGTGATCATGGACTCCAGATTACCTGTCAAAACAGTCCCTTAAATGAATCCTTTTGAAATCATCTCCAAAATATCAAACACGTTATTAAACATTAAACTAAATAATGACACAGAGACTCTCCAGTCACAGTGTTTTGCCACTTTGGCAATGCAAACAGCTGTTGGGTGGAACTTGCAGTGTTGATCATAACAGCATTAGCTATTTAGATGCCGAATTAACACTGCGACCCTTGTAACAAAGAACCATTCAACTTCTTCATTAAATTGTCCAGTTTAAAGAGTAATGTGTAAAGTCTGTTACCGACCTGAAATGGTTTGTAATGCAGATCAATGGATCTTTACGTGTACACCGCCCTCTCAGTCTCATGCTAGGCTAAATGAGCTAGCTGCAGGATCGTGACAGCCACTGTCAACAAACTGACCAATTAATGATGTTTACCTGCCTCCTTAAACATACAGCATTATAAACGCGTGCTATTGGGACGACAATATTTTATTTTAATTACAAAAATAACCTATAGGCTTTTACTCGCAAGTTATTTGCCAAGCGTGAAGGCAGACATAGTAACATTTTCACGATGGATGTTTTTGTTTTTCAAACTAAAAGTCCCAAGAGACTAGTAAAAAAAACTGTATAAAATAGTTGATGTCGCTAATTATTGTTATATTATTGAGGCACTACATACGTTTATCAGGTCTTTATTTGTCTGTAGAAACGTAAAACTTAAACTACATTAAAACAAACAACTATTGTAAATTATTTGCAGTTTTATAACCTTGACAGTCAACTAACATCACTTGATTATAGCTTGCTCTGCACTGACAGTTACATTGGCCTGCCTTGACAGGCCCATGATACCCAAATGCTGTCTAGATAGGTAGTTCACATGGATTACGAGACACATTCCCATTTGTATTTAATAGCTAATAATAGAGGCCTGTGGGAAGATGTCATATATCTTAGGTGGCTAATGAAATGTAAATGTAATGAAATTAAATGAAATGAAAACAAAGCAAGCTTTCTGTCTTTCTCTGCACATTGGCAAAATTAATACTACATAATGTGCAAAATGTTTATTTCATTTGTCAATGCTTGTGTGACTATTTATAAGATGATTTTTATTATTCTCCTGGTTTTCAAACATTATTAATCTTAAAAAAAAAGAGAACAAGCATGAGTATTTACTTAAACAAAAATTATATGAATACCCAATATACAGATTTTTCATGCCCAAAAGTAGAAGTTTCATGTTTTTGTGAGAGGATCCTTACAAAGTTTTGTAGACAGTGAATAAACAGCATTCAGTTATTTTCATTCAATGAAATGTGTATCACAAAATAAACACAAAATCTGATTGACTTCCAGGACATATTGGTTCTTTTCAAGCACTTAATCCAGTCACTCCTATAGTCTTTATGCTGAAGCTTTTTGCTTCTTGTGTTTGGCAAACCACTCATCACTCTTATCTGCAGCCATGGCCTGTTAAGGACAAAAAACAGCTGAATTTAGTTTGAAAGTACAACATAACCATCATTGTATACTGTGTGATGTGAGGAGAATTATAACCTTATCCAGTAATTCATTTCCATTAGGATCCATGGCAGAGAGCTGCCTGAATGCCTCATCACCCACAAAGCAAATCTCATGACCATCCTACATTATGTGAAGATCAGAATCAGCCAGGCATACATTTTGGCCAAACTTCAGCACTTAGTATTAATAACACTAGACCATAAAGACTCACAGGATCTGCAAGAATGACAACTTCCACTGTGGCCTTTCCAGGTGTGTCTAGACTCACGAGTGGAGTGAGGATTTTGTGGTTTTCTTTTTTCATTAGGGCCTCAATATCCGGTAACTACGAAATAACGAAATAAGTGCATATTTTAAATTATACCAAATAACATGATCCAAAGGAACGGAAAATTTTAAGTATATAAAGACATTAATTAAATCACAATTTCCTTACCTGATCTCGAGGGCATGCAAATGCGATCCTACCAAAAGCTGTTCCATGATCCACAGTGCCTCCAACATCCTGTAGCTCCAGTTTACACTACAAAGGAGCAACACTTCAGTATGCATATGTAATAATTTCCTTACAAATGAGTTTTGAGGTCTAGGTGACTGGCATGTCCTCATAATTTAATTATTGCCAAAAATATAATAATGGATCTTTTCAGCCAAACCTGATTATCTGAGAATCCCATCAAGACCGTCTTTTTGTCCTCATTCTTCTCAATAACTTTCATTCCCAGCAGGGAAGACCAATAATGAACAGAACGCTGCAAATTAGACGCTGCCAGAGAAACTTTCTGGACAGGATCTTTGCCAAGAAAAGAAACAGATTGAGCCAAAAAGCCAAAAAGCCTGGCAAATTATAGTTTACCAAATATATTCTTCACCATTTCATGAAACCAAAGCTTACAAGTGCACATGTATACCCACCACCGTTTGGCTGATCTTTATCTATAAGATAAAAACGATATCCCCCTGGAGCTTCAGTCAGGTAAAGGGAATCTCCAACTGGTGTAAGAGGCCAGCCTAACCTCTTAGCATTACTCACAGCCTGACTAGACTGCAAAGTCAAACCCTAAAAATACATAGTCTGAACATAAGTGAACAGAGACATCATATTGACATCATACTGTCTATTACTGCTTACTGTATATTTAAAATATAGGCTATGAATGATTTCAAGGCCAAGAAGTGTAAGGAATTTACCAGAAAGTCATTTCCAAGGCGGTATTCGCCCACTCCATAATTATAAGTCAACTCTGCAACAAAGTGGTCATCTTCTGGTCCGAAACCCACCATGGTTTTACTCCATTTTCCATCATATGGACTGAACCATAAATGCAAAACAAAAGAACATTATTTGTGATAGATTTGGTACACGGGGTTAATTCAGGATTCATATTCAAATCGTACACAATAAAATGTGGCTTACCCATTACAGGTCGCCTTGCAGCCCTCTTCAAATTCTTCATGGCGCAGAATCTGTAGATTACAGTTTCGGTTGTTTATACATTTGAACATGGAGTTGTTACATACATAGAGGGAAAATATGCAACTTGTCAAAACTGTATTTTTCAATAACATTATTAACTGTCTTATCAGCAATATTAGGAAGCAAAGTCCTCATTGCGGTTTGAAGACAGGGAAATGATTTTACAGTAATCTCGGTTGACAGCTCTCCTACCTTCATTCCTAAGACATCTCTGTAAAAAGTGGCTGTTTTGGTCCTGTCTCCTACTTTGAAAACAAAATGCAGAGCTCTTTTAAGTGCCATCGCTCTGTGTGAAACTACCTGAAGATATAATCTGTGTCAATACACACGCCTTCCGATCGATTGCTCTGCTATCGACAGCATACTGACAAAACCATTCTTTTTACGTACATTTGCTTTTTATTTTTTTACTTGTAATTTTTATATACATATGAGAAATAGATTTATGAGAAACAGGAAGTGAAATAGGTTTAAAAATTTTGTAATAAACTATGAAATTTTAAATTCAATATTTATGATACTCCCCCTTTATTATTATTTGGTACAGCCCATTCCCGATGACGTAGGGTTACAACGTGAGTTGCGGATTTGTTATTTTAAGGGAACGTAGTTTGTTATTAGGAGGTCATAACCAGATTTTGGTGGATTTTAAGAGGTATGTTCGAGCTCTTCGTCGAAGACCTGTGGCTGTCTTATATCCCTATGGTGAGCGAGAATCACAACTTAAATCAAATGAACCTACTAATAAAAACAATCAGAAGTTCCAAAGAGAGAGGGTTAAAGGAGCTGACAAAAGTGATGCGAAATACAACGAAAAAATCAACACGGCAGTTGTCAACAAGAAGTGGAGTACCCATGTGTACGCAGACGAGTCTGTATACACAAAGGACAAACTTGGTGGTTTGCGCTTTGAAAGGGCCCCTGCCGGGGATAGGAGACTCGCGTAAGTACAAGTTGTAAATACAAGTTGTAAATACATAAAGAATGATCATAACGCAATAAGCCCCAAGAAACCCCTTTCGTTATTTTAAATTACACTACAATACGAATAAAAATAAAACTACCAAAAATAAAAACATAACACACAAGCCTGAAACTTTTTATTACAAAACGTACAAATTAAAGTTGTGTAATTTATGGCAGATAGACCTACGATCATAAACGTGTCATTCTTTCCTCAGAAATGTGGCCAGTGTTGCCCGCTCTAGAGCGTTTCGTGATAAGGAAGGGAAGGTGCTGCTGGAGGGGAGGCGTCTGATCTGCGACGCGCTCGCTGCTGGCGCGTCTCCTCAGACGCTGTTCTTCAGTGCAGTGGAACGTCTGCAGGAACTCCCTCTAGATAAACTGCAGCAGGCCAAACTGATCAAGGTCAAGTACGAAGACATGAAGACCTGGTCAGATCTGGTCACTCCACAAGGTGTTATTGGTCAGTTGTAGAATTTAATTTTAATCATACTCCCTACTTCCATACGCACACAATTGTGAAACGTTTTCTAATTGAGAATTTTAGACCATAATTTAAGCGTTCACCAGAAAGTTTAATTTGCTTTCTTTAACTTTCAGCCATATTTTCAAAGCCCGATACCGCTCGTTTGGCATTTCCAAAGGATACGCGGCTTCAATCGATTCCTTTGTTTCTAATATGTGATTCTGTGCGGGACGCTGGAACCGTTGGTACTATCTTACGTTGTGCCGCAGCTGCAGGTTGTGACCGTGTTCTCCTCAGCAAAGGTGTGTAACAAACTTTGACTGGAATTTGACCAGCAGGGCAGCAGCATGAAAAGAGAACGTTTAATATTATATATTCATTAATATATGTTATATATACAAATTACATTTGTACACTTGCTACCATCTATAGCTTATTTGAACATTATTTTTATAAATTACGTGTCAATTACTGTTTGTATTTCAGGTTAAATGCTAGCTGTAACGCATCGGTTCTGTACAGTAATAATTAAGATTAATCTAATATAAACATTAAGCTTTGGTTGTTTCTTCAGGTTGTGTGGATGCCTCGGAGCCAAAGGTTCTACGTGCAGCAATGGGAGCTCATTTCCGCCTTCCAGTCTTTTCTAATTTGGACTGGGATGACATCACCAAACACTTACCACAGGATGTGACTGTCCATGTAGCTGATAATTGTAACAGTTTTACAAACATCCCTGCCTCAGAGGCAGTTCCAAAAATAGAAAACGTTGGATCGAATGAATACATTGAAAGTGACTCTGATGAGGAATCAGATGATGAACTGTCATTGCCATGTGTGAAGCATCAGGCGTACCATGAGAGGTGGGCTCAGAGGAGCACGGCACTAGTCATTGGTGGAGAGACCCATGGACTGAGTCTGGAGGCTCTCCAATTGGCTGAGAAAACTGATGGTAAAAGACTCTCTGTGCCAATGGCCGCAGGAGTGGAGAGTCTGAACTCTGCGATGGCTGCTAGTATTCTGCTGTTTGAGGGCAGGAGGCAACTTCTGTTGTTAGACAAAGCTCACAGAAAAATAAGATCTAAAGTATGCACATGAGTGTTTTATCCTTACAATAAAATAAAGACATACTCTTGTACTGTATAAAATACACAATACTAATTCTCTTGTCAATCATGCATCTTACATCATGACTGCTCTGATTGACGGCTCAAGGAAATATAAAACGCCACAGATTACTGCTACCAGAAATTACATGAAATTACATTTTACATGATTGACATCAGTTATCCAGCAGAGGGCGGTGTGGTGCTTTTATCAGTTTAAGGCCGTATAATATACGGTTGACCATTAATGTAAAATACTACACAGTACATAAATACTACACAAACATTAAAATATTTAAAACTAAACTAAAAAAGCTACATAGTTATATGATCACTTTGTTCCATCCTGTTCCAAGATAAACAATGTTATAAGTTTTACATTCAATGGTAAAATGTCTTGCTTTGTTGGTATAAGGGTGTTGAGAGAGATTTTGGTTCAAATACAAGTTTCACTCAAAGTAAAAGGTGTAATTGAGTGCATTGGATTGTGATATTCAGCATTTTATACTGTGTTCTCTGGTTGTATATTGAACACATTGGCAAATGCAGATCATTTGGGTGTTCCATGCATACAAACGTTTAGTGGACACAGCACACCATAGATACTACAGACCCTGTAATAGTATGTTGTTCCTGCCAATGCCACAATACAAATAAGAACACATTTGACAGTGACTTTTAATGGCCATAACGTCATTTAAAACAACCAAAGACAGAGAGACTGTGCTTTAATTGGCTACATTTAGTAAAGAAGCTTGCAATTAAATGCTGTTTTTGTGCCTTCAAAAATATCAGACCGCTTTAATACAGGGACCTTCACAGAAAATCCACTTACTGTAACGTTTGAGATGGAAACAGATCCGTCATTCAACATCAAATATTAACAAGAAGTGGGCTAAAGTTTCTGTATTAACTATAGACAATGGCATAAAAACAGCAGTAGCTACGCAAAGAATAGACAGTGCCTTCTATACAAGGATATTAACATCAGCTTGTTCACGTATACATATTTATCAGCACCCATTGAAAAGAATCACAGCCAGAAAGAACCTATGGCCTCATAAAATGTGCATATGTTCTGCGGAAAAATAATACATCTAACCAAGCTATAATTGTTCTAAGCTCTTGATTCTTGAAATGATATCCAAGGATAGAAGGAAAGACTGTTAAAAGCAAATAAGATACTTGCAGATTTAGGGTTCTGAACTCTAAATGAAATGACAAAAGACTTAAAACTCTGCATCTACTGTCGGTGCTGTAGTAAATGCAAGGCACCACAGGAAGAGGCGTCCGCTTCGTGATAGAGGGGCACATTTTAAAATAAGTAAAATGTCAATACAAAGTGTGCTTCTGTTTGAACAGTCTGATAGGAAGAGAAAGAGAGCACGCCTGGAGGTCAAGGACCAGATGGAGGTTCGAGTAGCAGGGCGGGTGAAGTTTAGTGCGGTCCAAGACTTTACCCCACTTCAAATGGGTTCTGGCTTGAGCTTCTCAGCCAGAAAGTCACTAACAAACTGTTCTACCACATCTGGTGTGATCTCCTCCACGTCTTTAACATATTTGGCCCGAGCCGACATGTCCAGGATGGTAAGAAGGGGAGCGGCCTCAGGTAGGTTGGTGTAGTCCCGTAGTGAATCAGTCATGTCATCCTGTGAGAAGATACACATTTTTAATACTTCGATTACATGTTTTGATAACAACACAGTTCAATGATAACAATGCATAGAAGGCACTTTGGTTTTGGATATACAACGTGAAACAGTCACTCAAGTAATATTTAAGACTTTTTCCACAACTGTTCAATTTTCTGCACAGATGCTTTGTCATGAATGTCAGAATAAAAGTACAAAATTACATAAAGTCTTCATTTTTCCTACACCTACTTTGTGTATGTTGTGCAGTGTATTATACAGCAACAAGTCTATTGTATATTTTGAAAAGTACACCAGAAAAATGAACAGACAGAGCCCTTGAGAAGCAACATCCACAGAGCTGATTATTAGAAACTGAAAAAACTGGTTCAGCAGTAACTTTTATTATGCACAAATGCACGGCATCACATCTACATAGCAGCACAGAATGTAGAATATCTGTGTAGTCACTCGTGAGCAGAGCTGTTCCACTGAGCTGAGACCTCCCATCACCCCCACTGAGAGAAGTTCTCTGCTACAGCCGGGAGGATCAGGAGGGGGTACAAAACATCACACAACTCCCCTTGTGCTTCTGAAAACTCTGGAAAACTTCAGAAAGATGCATCACAATGTGTGTGTGTATGTGTGTGTGTGTGTGTAAGAACATTACTATTATTGCAGTAGGAGGTTTCCAAATATATGTTTACACAAAGAGGTGGAGTGATTGTCGTGTTTAAGATGTGATTTGATCTTTAACCCTCAAATTGTTTAAACCTCTACAGGTCTATAAAAGCTAAAAGAAGAGGAAAATCATCAAATACAATCAAATATGTTTTAGGTATGAATTTTGGTAAGATTTATTTATGTTCATATTTCATATTTGTTGTAAGCAAAAAACACAATTAAGACAAATAGGTCACCTTTCATTTCTCTGTTACAACAATATCTATGTATTATATTTCTCCTAATGTAATCTTTCTAAATAAAAATCTGTTGGATGCAAAATAGTGAATTCATAACGAAGAGATTAGAACAAAATACGGTATTTGTCCTTTTGAGCACAAGAGGGCACTATGAGAACAGTCTAAGTTTTGAAGAAATCTCTGGTCGTTCACTTCATCTCTGACTGCCTTCCAAACTATGAGCTATTCCACAGCAGTAAATGGATTAAACCACACAATCAGATCTTGGGTCTGTAAAAGAATTGCTTTGCTGTTTTGCTACCTAAAAAGGACAAGAATGCCAACAAAAGGTTTGTGACCTTGTCAAATGGAATGAAGGTATTATTGTATTAAGGGTCAAAATTGAGCTTTTCACCAGTGGCTATATGAAAATTTAATAGCCTAGCCAATATGTTTACTATACCTATTTCTATATAAAAACGGGTAACCTTAAAATGACATTTCTGTCTTCTTTTAATTAGCTTTCTGTCTTTTGAAACCTGCATGACAAACACTTTAAAACCTTTAAAGGTCAGTAATGAAGACAAAATTTTCAGTTTTAGGTGAACTGTTTCTTTAAGAGCGGGACAAACATTAATAAAAGCTGCTAATTATGCTTTTCCTGTAATATGGAGCAGGAAAAGTAGATATAGTCTCACACGGGGTCACTGATGGCATTACCCATAATCACTTCCTTTCCATGGATCACATGCATTTTACCATCCAATCACAGGCCACAATACACTGCAACAGATTACCACAGGAAGCACTGCATCAAGTGAGACAGTGCCTGACAAAATGTGACATATTACCATAAAAAAATGTTTTTCTGGGATTTGCGCTAAGTTCTCGCTTGTAAAGATTGTAAATAGATAAAACCAGCAAAAGTCATCCTTCAGAAGGAACAAATACATGGAGGAATGGAGTCTGTCAGTGTAACCCTTCCAGGCTTTAAGATAAGAAAAGATTACATCTCTTAGGCTGCCTGCCTCTGTATAGTAAACCATGCATTTTCTTTTATGCTGCTGCTAACCTTGTGTAAACTGTTCCTCAACCCAGATCCTTTAACACACACACACACACACAAACACTAACTTCTATATAAATAGGGACAATTTATAAACTTCAGTTGTTTTTATACACAGCTAGTTATAAACAATGTAACCTAACTTTAAATAACACACTCACCCCTAACAGAAAACTTTGTTTACTTAACATTGTTTAATAACTTCGTTTACTATTTTAATAGTGTTTTTACAAAACCTCTAAAAGGAGGTTTTGCTCCGATTTGCCAAGTTTTGGTCACTTTTGGGTACAAATTTGTTCCTAATATATGGTTAAGTAACACTCGCACACACACCCACACTGCCTCCAGCACTGAGCTATGTACTTAGACAAAGGGTCAGACTATGGCTACCTCAGCTGCTAGCATGACAAGGGCCAGTGTATTTACCAAACTGCACCAGCCCTAAAACACAATGTTTATTCTGCCTATTGTGGGACTGTAGCATTCCATAAGCATTAGCCATCTGCCCATGCAAGCATAGATAAGATTCTCTGATTGGCCAGCTTGCTAAGAAGGACCTCTGCTGATTGGATATCCAGGAGAGCTGTGTTCTGAACTCAAGAGTGGTTTTAGCTGAGCGCCAGAGCAGATGCCTGGATTTTAGGTTTAAATAATCACACATTGAAAATAAAGCCATCATTACAAGAATGTGTCTCTCAGCCAGGGCTGTGATACAGTATTGTGTCATTGTATTTTACATTTAACCAGTTTATGGTCCAGCAACAGCATCTTAGGCATGCTGTCGATTACCACACAATTTTTTTACGTCCGTCAAAATTAATAAATAAAATATTAAACAATAAGTTACTTTTGCATTTTAGATTAATGTATTTGAAAGTTGGTTTTAACCAAAACAACTTTGCATTCAAGCTATACTTTTGCAGTATACATATACTATATACA
>JAZGTI010005795.1:0-24675 GCA_036877585.1 Botia kubotai | reverse complement strand
GATATAGAGGCAAAAGTTACGGATTGCAGCTTTACCAAAAGACGATATGAAATCATTGCTTTAGATCTGGCTGGCTGCAATACAGTTACTGATCGTCAAAACATGTTTGTTTTAGACCTTGGCGAATATCAAAATATTGTTCTTTCTCAGCTTAAACAAAGTGCAAAGTGGACCAGACTTACTCAGTAGCCAGTAGTCGGAACTCTGGTTCTTAAAATCAGTGCGATCAAAGTAGAGAGGAACAGTTCAAAAAGAAAAGTCAGAATATAAGTGACTGATATCAGTGGAGCACTGTTGGTTAATTGGCCGGCCTTACGCTCTGTTTGCAGCTCTGTGAGAGGGTAATGACAGCTCTGTGGGTGAGGAGATCCTATACGAGTGTGTGGGTGTACAGTATAAGCACATGGGTGTGTGTGTTTGTGTGTGTGTGTAGTGCTTCATAAATCTCTCCTCAGCGACGGCTGGTCCGACCCGCAGCAGAAGGTCTCATAACAAGCTCCATTTGCGAGGCTCATTTGTTAAAAAGCTTTTCTGGTGCGTGACGCGCGCGCTTACCTCCACCTGTTTGCCGCTCTGGGCTGACGAATGTGTCTCACTTGCGTGTTTCTGACTGGGATGTGTGTGTAGCAGCACTTGAGACAAACCCCTGCGGCATTCAGAAGAGGCTAAGACACCTGACAGAGCAGCCTGCTGTAAAAGATCTATTATAGGACTTAGTGATGTCTGTATTTGTGGCTGCCTCTGTGTACAGAATGTACTTTATATAGCACTGTATAGCTTTATTATTATCGTTACTCTTTCTTAGTGGAAGTGGATGATGTAACGGGTGTGAAATACCCCAAAAAATGGCATTAAATAAGGAATCCAAGCTATATCTGGAGGCCAAAATATTATAGGGTGAACCCGGTTGATTTAGATTTCCTAGGCACTCATGTGCATGGACAAATGGCAAATAAACTTCTAAATCTTCTGACCAATAGCCAACCACTTATAACACTCTAGCAACACCCTAGAAACCACCGGAACAACTTAGGAACTACATAGCAACGTGCTAACGAAAACCCCAGAGGACCCTGACAACCACCCCAAACACTAACACGTTTCGTGGTATTGGTGTTTTCTTACGAAATTTAAACGCTTAGTTCCTTTATGTTTCTTAGTTCTTGTATTAGTTCCTTTATGTATGTGTTCATATGGTTTTGATAAAGATATTATAATTAGCTTTAAGAATATTTTACAAACAATCTACGAACAGTAGCCAATAGGCAGTCCTGTGTGTGCAGTTTTAAGTGTGTGTGTTTGTCTTAACATGAACTTGTGTGTTGATGTTGAAATCATCTGAGACGCTTCCAGCTTTTAAAGCTCCTTTGGTGTGTTTGGTGTGTTTCCAAATGTGTGCAGAACTACCTGAAGGAGGCGTGGAACATTTTTGACTTTGTTACAGTGCTGGGAAGCATCACAGACATCTTAGTCACTGAGATCAAGGTAAGTCTTCAAAGAAACACCTTCGTATGTGTTTGAGAAACGAAATGCAGAAGTTCAAAAGTGTTCTGATGCAAAATTCATGTAAAATCTCTGTGGATTTACAGCACCTCGTACGATCTTGAGTAAAAGTCACTAGGAATTGCTAAGTGCAAACGTACGATGCATTCGAGATTTTGGATAAGAACCTGCTAAACGCTCTGTTGTCTCTCTTTGTGAGCTTTCAGTGTTATTTCTGTGTCACATTTGTGTTGCATTTCTATTTTTACAATCTTCTATTACAATATAATTTAGAAATGTCCCATAGACCTTAAGATGTGAAACATAGAAGTGGAATGTTGGTACAAAGTCATGTTGTTAGCCACCTCTATATATAGATATAGCTAGCATATAGCTAGCAACCTCGGCTAGTAATTCCAAATCAATTCTATTTAGTCTTTAATGGTTTAACTTGTTAGAAGACTAAACCATCTGCTGAAGTGCAGATGACAGTCCGGAGACTCTCCGATGATTTTTGACAGTCAGGCTCCGGCCTCTCCTAACGATTTCACTGTGACTCTGTTTTCATGCTAAATCTCTGTTGGCACCTGTCCGCTTCTTTTCCCCACCGGACCGCGCAGACGGTAAGTGGCTTCATCGCTCACGCGCTGCCCGCGCCTCTGTCCAGACCTCTCCTTCTGTCTAGCATCTTTATGCTAATGTCAGCGCTCACCCGTTATACCTGCTGAGTTCAGGCTTCACTAACGTCAGGCTTGTTTAATCCAGAGCTAAGCTACCACGTGAAGGATTGTCTCTTTATTTTTTCAGTTACTGGTGAATTTATTCTATTATTTCTCCTCGTCCAAAACATGACGTTCAATATAAAAGCATGTTTGCGAGGCTTTATCAGACTCATGATAAACATTAACCCCCTGCATGAGACAAACTCGACGTCTTAACTCGGCGGTATGCAGTGAAGCAGGAAGCTAGGTACAGAAGCCCCGCCCACTGGTAAATCTCATTGGCTCTCATCAGTTTTGCACCACATACCTACATGTTAAACATTCAATAACTACAGTGCTCTAGTGTTCCTGTAGCTCAACTGATGAAATATTGTGTTAGCGGCGCAAAGGTTACGGGTTCGTCAATGTATAGCTTGAATGCACTGTGAGTCGCGTAGGATAAAAGCGTCTGCCAAGAGAATAAAGTGTAAATGGAAAATAACCGATTGGCTCACGCAATCAGTTCACGCAGCATGTTTGCGTTCAGCGTGGAAGGTTACAGTAATCTGCTTGCCGTCTGGTTAGAACGCGTTTCTAGCAACACTCGATAATATTAACAGATCTAACAGAGACCTCACGGAGGCTGCAGCAGATCCTCTGACTGATGGAGAGATCCAGCGATGCAGCTCTGATCTTTCTCTCTCTGTCTGCAGGACAAGCGGATTAATCTGAGTTTCCTGCGGCTCTTCAGGGCCGCTCGTCTCATCAAGCTCCTGCGGCAGGGCTACACCATTCGCATCCTGCTCTGGACCTTCGTCCAGTCCTTCAAGGTCAGCCTTTGACCTTTGACCTCACTTGAACCACTCAGACGAGGCATAACACAATCTCTAGTGTCATTTCTAAAGCACAGGTTCAGGTTTTATTTGTTTATTTCTGAATTAATAACGCAACGGCTTGTTGTGCTTTTTGCTAAGCCGTGTTTACAAAACCAGGAAAAACGAAATAACAAACTAAACTGCTGGTTTAATATTGATCATAATGTTGTTTGTTAGCCTGAAGAGAGAGACAAATTTTATGTGTATTTCTGCTTAAATCTTAAGCATAATGGTTAAAAGTTAGCTCGTATAAAAGTTTAATTTAGTGAACGTTTAGGAGTACAATTAGCAAAAAATCACAAAACGCCAATTTTGTTTTCATGTGTTTTATAAAGCACAACTGACAATAACAGATTTACCTTAATGATGCATTTATATGCAATATAAATAATCAATCCAACATTACTGTAACAACGGTATTTTGTCCCTCAGGCTCTGCCGTACGTGTGCCTCCTCATCGCCATGCTCTTCTTCATCTACGCCATCATCGGCATGCAGGTGAGATCCAGAGAGCATCACAGATTTAAAACGTAACTCACACGCCTACATCATCACTGCCTTGTAAATATCGCCCTTCATTCGCCAGCGCGTATCTCATCTCCAGAGCTCCTGCACGTATCCGGACTTGATAAATGCATTATCGATCCTGAGATCATTGAGAAAAACATGATCATCCGTGCAGAAGTGACAGCGACGCGTGAACGATAAGCGTAGCTACGCTTTCACAGATGGGTGGTCTTCATTTGTTCTCCGTATCGCATCCTATATGAAAATGAATCCGTCTTTCCATTCAGACGGACGGATTCCGTCTTTGATTGCTCATTTAGTGCCACGCGGGCAATCGCTCAGATTGTGTTGGAAATGATGGCGTCTGCCAATCCGAGTAGATTAGGACTCATTGTAAATCAATGCAGATTGTATCCAGAGGAAGTTACATCATCGGTGTAGCATGTAATCAGCTGCACGCTTAGAGCTCTGAGCTCGTGGAGCTGTTTCTTGCACATGTGTAGGGCTACAAAAAAAATGGGGAATAGACATTCATCAGATTGATATTATTTGTCATATTTCTGATACTGTCTTTTTGTCAGTGTCAAAGGGGTGAAAGCAATGTTCCAGGTTCAAAACAAAACAAAATTTCTGTTTTGGCTCTGTGGTATTGATGTAATTCCTGTGATGAAATTCCTGTGGCGTTCCATTCTCTGTATCCTTGTGCATATTATGGAAGTTTTGCCGTAATCCTGACAGTGTTTGAAATATATTTTTGACTGGAAATGATAACTAAAAGCTCATCTTCTTAAAGCTGTGGGTTTGATGCACTTTTAATTCAGGAGTTGTGTACAGGACAGGTGTCTTATACAATTATACAATATACTTTAGCATGTATGCCGTGTTAAAACATCGCCCATCCCTGGCAACACAGAGTGTGTATCTGTTATTTATTTGGCTGTCAGATTATTTTGATTCCGTTCGCTGGCTGTCAGCTGGGTAGATCTGATGAGTCAGTCTGTTTATTTATATATGTGCTGTCGGACTTCGTATAAGCATGAGTCATATTCTGTGCAATATGCCTTGTTAATACTGCAGATGTTTACTGTAACGTACCCTCCAGGCAGTCTGAATTATTGACACAAACCCCACGAGTATTTCAACGCTGTCTTAATAGGGAAAGAGTACACACCGAAATTCTGTGCCCGAAACCGCTCGCTTTCGCTGTAATTGATCCGAAATGAAAACGCTGACGTGCTTTTCTGTCTCTTTCAGGTGTTTGGAAACATCGAGTTGACCGAGGACTCCGCCATCAACCATCACAATAACTTTCGTACATTCTTTCAAGCTCTGATGCTGCTGTTCAGGTGAAGCATCTGTCTGATTTGTCTTCTATAATTAAAGGGACAGTACACACGAACAATAACTCACCTTCATGTTGTTCCAAACTCACACCGCTTGGATTTGACCATGTGATTAATTTTGTGGAACACAAGATGTCGGGCAGAATGTTAGTGACCGAGAGTCTCAAGTCCCTGTTCACATTCATTGTACGGACTAAATGAGCAGCATTTACACCCCTCGAAAATGTATCCACAAAAGAAAAAGTTTGTGGAAGAAAAAACTCATACAAACGGCAAGAAAGTTAACTGCTATCATCTTTAGCTGGCTTTAATTGTGTCTTTAATTCATTTTTGAGTGAACTAAACCTGTCAGCTCACAAATTTAGATGATTTTGAATCTCTCGCAACTGGCTGATACAAACTAGCGTAAGTGAATCCAGCGTTAACGTCAGCTGACTTCATCTGTGCGCGGGGTTAATGATGTTGTGTTGCTGTGTTACAGGAGCGCTACAGGGGAGGCGTGGCATGAGATCATGCTGTCGTGTCTGGCTGACAGGCCATGTGATCCGTTCTCGGGCTCCAGTGGGAAGGAGTGCGGCAGTGATTTTGCTTACTTCTACTTTGTCTCGTTCATCTTCCTCTGCTCCTTTCTGGTTAGTGAGAGCGGATGTCCTATTCAGATCTCTTAAAGAGACGGTTCACCCTAAAAATTACGACGAGTAACAAATAAGACTCGTTTTCGGACAGAAGCGAAAAAATTATGATTGTTTTCCAACTTAACTGAAGTCATACAGTGTTTTTTTCAGTTTTTATGTACATTTATTTTGTTCTGTGTTTCACGCAGCGCTTTTCCATCATGCATCTTATTGTTTGTTGTGTAATGCTGACTAAACTTCTTCGCCTGTCACAACCACCAGATGCTGAACCTGTTTGTCGCTGTCATCATGGATAATTTTGAGTACCTCACGCGGGACGCTTCTATTCTCGGGCCTCATCACTTAGACGAGTTCATCCGCGTCTGGGCGGAGTACGACCCCGCCGCCTGGTGCGTATCACTCCTCGCTGACAGTTAGACCCACTTTGAAACGAGGCGACAGCTTGAGACTATGTCGCTGAGAAACGTCGGCTTAAGAGTTCGACGTGGCGATGTGGCTGATTTAAGTCTCAGAAATCCTATTTTACTGTGTGGCCGCGGCTAACGTCGAATCCTCGAGCTTTGTCTGAGCTAAGGAATGCAAATCTTATCCTTTGCATTCGACCCACTTTAAGTCTCTCTTGAGTAGAACAGATTTAAAGTCTGTGTCTGTGTAATACATTTTAACTTGAAAATGCACAGCCAGGCATCGTTATCTCAATAAGCATAAAGTGTTTCAATAAACGTACGGATGTCATGTAAATTTAAACTTGAAATAACTGTTTCAAATGTCTTTTTTAACCCATGTCTATTTTTTTCAGCGGAAGGATACGCTATATGGATATGTACAGTTTGTTGCGCATAATCTCACCCCCCCTTGGTTTAGGAAAGAACTGCCCCAACAGGGTGGCATATAAGGTTTGAGTACCGACACACCTACCCTCCAGTGGGCGGTGCTGTAAAATCGAATGCCTGATAGTGTCAACATCTGATTGGATTACAATTCCCCTCCTCCCTTACTAATTTTAATATGGGTAACCATGGAAACTACAGAAAACAAAGCCAAACGCTAAGCCCCTCATCCCAAACTAATCCCATATGTTCACAATGCATATTTCTGCCTTGATGCTTGTAAATATTGATGCGCTGGAGGAGATTTTATTTATTCTGTTAATACTGGGCTCAAAAATAAGCTTTTGACGGTCAAACGCTGGCTTTGTTCCTGAGTATCTGATTGGTTAGCCGTGGTTGCGTCCTAGCATGCAAGGACAGGAAACTGCCCCTACCAGCCCAAACCCTCATGTCATAATCTTCATCCCTGGATCAGGAGACGCCATCCATCCCTCTGAGGGAAGATGGCATCGAATACCCTCAGCCTTCCTTCTGAATCCTTAATAACAGTGCTTTTTTTGTTCCTTTCTCTTTTTCTTTTATTCTTTTCATTCATTTTTTCGTCTCATTGTGTTCATTCGTTTCCCTACATTCCTCTCCTTGTTCGTGACCTTTCAACTCTGACCTCTCTGTGTCACCTCTATGAAGTGGACGCATGACCTACCTCGATATGTACGAGATGCTCCAACACATGTCCCCGCCTCTAGGTTTGGGGAAGCAATGTCCACCGCGAATCGCCTACAAGGTAGTTTCCCCGCCCCTCACCCAATAACAGACTCTGTCCTCTCATTGGCTGATTTGGCTGTCAGTCAGCGCTCTGATTGTGGTGTTTTCTTCTGTGTGCTTTGTGTTGTGCTCCTTTTAATGTGCCCTCTTTATCTTTCTGATAGCCTCTGTACTTTTAACCTGTTACCTACATGGGCAGCATCGTTCTAAGGCACTGCATACTATACGTGCAGCCTTCCTCAACAAAGCACACAACAGACTCAACTATATGATTCCTGTTAAATGTGGTGTTGCTAAGCTAACACCATGACACTATAATAAGGCTTTTTTAAACCATCCCCAAGGCATTGTGGGATTGCCTTCCCCACAAAAGATCCTTGCGCTGGTTCTTTAGAATCTGACCTGTTGAAGGTACCATTATAATAATTTTGGAACGGACCACACATATAACAGGGAACGTTCTCGCAACATTGGCACGCTAACACTAACCGTTCTCAAAGTTATCAAAACATTTTCTTGTAGTAACGTTAGTAGAAATTTTGTTATATAATAATGTATAATAATGTTATATATCATATATATAAAAAATGTATTATTGAGCAGTTAATGTAATGTTTTAAAACGTTACAGACTTAAAATTTTTTGAATAATGCTCATGTAACAAAGCAAAAATGTTCCTACAATGTTTTAAAAAAAAATTTCTGGAACTTTCAAAACAACATTTTTATTGTTTGTGTTACTTAATGGAAACACTAGAGAAACATTCTTACAACCTAAAAATTAGCTGGCTAGTGCTATCTAGGTACAGCAGATAGTGGAATATATGCAGTTAGCTCGGCTAAACTAACCTCCCGTGGCATCTAAAACAGGGCTAAATTTGTTACAACCTTCGCCCCGCTTCATACAATGGAAAAACTAAGGAATAAAACATAGAGAAGGAATAATCTGGATATATTTTATTGTGAAAGTGGTCTAGCTGGTACAACGCTGCCTGTTTTACATACAGACCGTTCGGCCACTTCGAGGGCTGCCTCCAAGTCAATACGTTTACACACCCTGTTCCAGCTGTCTGAATGGGTAACGTTCAAGAGACACGCGTTCGTGTCTGTCTGCTGGGCTTCTCTCTGAGGCCACAAAGCAGCGTTCTCCAGTGAGCTCTAAATAGATCAAACCCCCCCAACCACAGCACTGAATCAACAGGGAGGAAAGCAAGCAAGCTATACAGTAGATGTGTGCTCAGTGAGGCGTCCCTTCCTCCTTTTTTATTGGTAGTTGTTGTGGAAACATGTATTCGTGGGCCTGTGTTGTCTAAGCAAAGCAGCGTCTGTTCTCTCCGCATGCTGTTGCGTTCTTGCACAGATAAAATCCGTTCCTTAATTCTCGCGTCTTTTTCACCTCTCCTTTTTCTTTAACTAGCGTGGAATGTGCTAATGTACGGAGTTTCTGCTCTGCGTTCACCTTGAGTGATTTTGTGTGTGTTTGTGTGCGGCGAGGGCTGTCGATGGTTTTGATTGGTCAGCATGCCTTCTCTCGCCCTCTGGTCAACCTCCTCCACTGAGCCCCATCAGTGGTTGTCGCTAATCTTTAGAAAGCACAAGAAAAGCAGCTTGTCATTACCAACCCGTCATGTTTCAGTGCACATTAAATGATGCTGTGTTTACATTCTCCGTGGGGACCGTAGTCACCGCCAGACCTTTAACATAACGGGCTAAAGAAAATGTTATTTCTGTTTACTACCAATAGAAATAACAGATAAAAATATCATCATTTGACAAAATGATGCTGTTTTTATGACAGCACTTTTATGGTAATTATGCACATTTCCTAAAAATCCCTATTAATGTAAGGTATAAAATAATATATGATCTCTATATATATACATATATGTTGCATATATATGATTATATATTTTTACATACTATAGTATATACATTTCAATGTTTATATCAGATAATTTGCTACTGTAAAAAATAATCGAACGGTTTAATTGTATGACAGTAAACAGAAATGTTTTTACAGTAAACAAATTCGTGTCATGAAACAGTTCTAAAACGGGCTTAATTCTTTCATGCAAAATGTAACTTCAAATAAAATTGATCAGATCAAAATATTTACCTCGTTATACACACAGAAAATCCCCCAACTATTACGTTTTCATCATTCTTGTTTCTGCTTTCGGTTTCAATTGTAAAACTCTACTGTCTGCTAAGGAATGCAACAAGCATCTTTCATTTCCAGCATAACTCACCCTCTGCCTCCATCTGCATGAAACGTAACCTCGTTCTCATTATTTCCTCCTCATCATTTCAATGTCCTGAGGAGACAGTTTGCGTGCTGAAATGAGAGGGCGGAAATGACAATCGATAAAAAGGGAAATTGCATTGCCCGAGTCCTCACTCCCCCAGCACACAAACTCTCCCTGACGTTTGTTATGGTCATTTCCGTACAACAGTGCTCTATGTGATAGTAATCGCACATCTGTGTCCGTGACCTCACAGCGGTTGGTGAGGATGAACATGCCCATAGCTGAAGACAACACGGTACACTTTACCTCCACTCTGATGGCTCTCATCCGGACCGCCCTGGAGATTAAGTTGGCATCAGGTGAGTGCTTGCTTAGAACCTCCTCATGCCAGTCCAGATGTTCCATCAATGGTTCCACCAATCAAGGAACATTACAATGTAACGGATGGATGCGTTCCCTACTGACTTTGGCTTTGATTTAATCTTATACTTGGTGCTAAATGTGATTGAAGAACAAGGTAGATAAATATTAAAGGCGACAGTAATGTCATTTTAACAGATCTGTGTTGTTGTTTTTCCAGGCGTTCTGGCTCAGCACCTTTGTGATGCTGAACTGAGGAAGGAAATAAGTAAAATTTGGCCTAACCTGTCGTCAAAGACAGTGGATTTACTGGTGACACCTCATAAATGTAAGATCTGCACACGGACACTTCCCATTAAATAAATAATGACAATTTGTGTTGGAATACGCCAATATGCAATTAGCATTCTGATGGCATCAATATTCATTTGAAAAATGAGCTAATTTTACCAACGCAGTGCTTTTCAACTTGGGTGATTTGACTGTAGGTTTGCTGAATTGCATGAGTGTTTGGTGCCACCTAGCGGACAGAAGTTTTCTTACCGCCTCTCAGTCTGTAATACAAATTCTTAAGTATATACAGTATAACACTAGACCAGAGCTCTACAAAACCAGGTGTGAACTCCAAAAGTACCAGACTGTACCTTTAAAAGGGTACGATTAGATTTAGATGTGGCTGTGGGGTTCGGTGGAAGCCACGCCTCATTTTGGAGAGCCAACCCTGTTTTGGAGTTTCTGGAGATCTCCAGACTCCAGTTTTACCCTTCTTCAGATTCGAACGCTCTCCTTCTCTTTCGCTTTCTCCTAGATAATGAGTTGACAGTAGGGAAGGTCTATGCAGCCCTGATGATTTTTGACTATTATAAGCAGAACCGAGCCAATAGACTCCAGCAGCAGCAGGCAGCTGCAGGCACACAGGTATAGATTTTACAGTTATTAAACATGTTGACTTCTTGTGATTAATAGATTGTGCTTGTATAGTTCTTCTTCTGGTTGCGTGTGCTAAATGAATAATCATATTCAGGTAGACATTTGAACAACCCTAACAGTCGTGATTGATTTATAAATGTGGACGTTTGTTTTGTTTTCCAGGGTAAAGTTGGAGTTCTCTTTAGACCAATGCTTCCGTTTACACACCTGCACGTACAGGAGCCGCTTGTGCCAAAAGACCCGCCCACCTGCCAATCAGATGCCACACCACAGCCAGAGTTCCCGCCCACAACCTTTTACCTAACCAATGGAGACGCAGTGTAAGTGCCTACACAATAATTTCCTTTGGGAATTGCCTAGGACATAAAAATATGAATAAAGGCTGGTTATTGCAGCACTTGTTGGTCGAAGGCTAACGTTTGGATAATTGGTTTTTGTGTCTGTGTTTACAGACAAAGCCAGAGCGGTGCCATGATAAAGTCTCGCTCGGGTGACGCCCCTCAGGATGTCATACAGGAAATGAACAGGAAGTCTGTTCAACGTGGCCAATCAGACGACACGCCATACACAAACAGATCTCAGGTACTGCAGCAGGCGACCAATCAAATGAAGTTGATTTTTAGAGTGATTCTATCTAATTCACAGCAGTCACGCAGTTATTCTACTAGCGGTTTAACAAGTTGTACGTTATTAACAGCCAGCATCACGCTTGGCAGTCACGGTTAAGCCAAGCTTGTGGCCTGCTTTAATTTCAACAATGTAAAGTTTTGTAAGTGTTTCGTTTGTTTGTGTGTCTTGTTGTTTTACAGGAATTGGTAGAAATGAAGGACATGGATAATGACTCGGATGCAGGTGGATACTCTGGGCTGGAAGGTCATGGCAGAGCGGCATCTATGCCGAGACTCAACGCTGGAATCCAGGTAACTTCAAGCCTACACACCGCAAATATTTCATTGTAGTAATCAGATGAAGTGCACAGCTGTATGTCCAAGCAGAAGAAATCAAAGTTTCTCCTTTAAAAAGTTGAGTGTGTGAGTGTGTGTGTGTAAGTGAGTGTGTGAGTGTGTGAGTGTGTGAGTGTGTGAGTGAGTGAGTGTGTGAGTTTGTGAGTGAGTGTGTGAGTGAGTGAGTGTGTGAGTGTGTGAGTGTGTGAGTGAGTGAGTGAGTGAGTGAGTGTGTGAGTGAGTGAGAGAGACAGAGAGACTATTAAGATTTTGTATACATTCTGTATATGGTTTTAAATTTAAGGGCTATCAAAAAATATATCTCATGTTTTGTTTTGTTTTTCTGTGGTTGTTTATTTGTATTTTAGGTTTCATTTTTCTATTGATATTTTGATCGCCCAGATTTCTGAGCGTGATCTTTTTTCCTGTTTTATATTCAGATTGTCTCATCATATGTTGTGCTGTTGCTTTTTAGATTAAGATTTATTTTTGTGTTGTTTTCGATTTGGCGTTTTCGCTACATGGCTGAAGGACCGTCTGTCAGTGTCCAGCTGCGATGTTGTTAATGTTTCTTCTTGTCTTGTGTTTTGCTCTTCCGTCCTGCATTCAGCATCTCTTTATTTCATTCTCTGTCTTTCATACGGTTTCCATCTTTGTCTTATTTCATCATTCATCCTCCAAATTCTTGTTTTGTCTTTTTAACACCTACTCTACCGCTCCTGCTCTTCTTGTTTTTAATGAGTGTAAAAAAACGAATCTTTGTCGAGAATCTTTCTCAAATGAATCTGGATTTATTCACATATAATGGGATAATAATTGGGTCATCATTGGCATGTAAAAATCATTTCCATCATTCTCTGCACAATCCAGAGAGCGAGACGCAATGATTGAAAATGAATATTTCGTTCATGTTAATATTTTTTCATATTTAAGTTTTACATATATGAAAAATGTATATGAAAATATCATGTGTCAAGAAATACTTTAGAATCAGATTTTGATGGTCTGATTCAAATCCAGTCAAGATTCTCACCCTCCATACTGGACCTTTTTCTGAAAATGTCATCAATAGTTTCTCACTCTGTATCTCTTTTCCTCCAATGAGCTGATCACCTTCCACCTGTCTCACTGTGTCCACCTGTCTCACTGTCCACCTGTCTCACTGTCCTGCTGTGTCCATGACTGTCACAGCTGTGTGTGCTGCTGTCCTCACCTATGTGTCTCTTCCTGTTCAACAGCGGAACCTCTCTCGCCACCCTGCCGGACCGTACCTAGCAGTATGTACCAGTGTTCCACCTGCAATCTCTCTCTCTCTCTCTCTCTCTCTCTCTCTGTGTCTCTGTGTCTCTCTTCCTCTTCCAGCCACTCCATGTCAATGTTGGCTTGTGTGTGCTCAGTCCATTCCAGTTCTTTTAAAATCCACACTGTTTCAGTCCAGCAATAAACGTACACAAGCACATCGTCTTCAGTATTGGCGAAGTAAACTCTAAACTGACTTAAGCCGGTTTACAGACGTTTTACAAGTAATAAAATATGACCACAGCTCAAGATGACCATCAGTTTATAGCGTTAGTGGCCTGGGAAAGTTTTCAGTGACAAGTAATGCGTCCGTCCTCAGTCAAAATGACAATTCTGTTTATAGACTGTAAAGTGGGGCGGAATTGTTGGACCAATACGATTTGACTGTGGGCGGGGCTACCCTGTGCAGCGCCGTAGAAATATAAACCAAATGACTGAAGATATTGTTTTGGCTGTTTTGGACCTGTTGCTTGTCACTTTCTTGTGTCACACCGTGGTCATTGTATAGTTGAAGAAGTGAGAGAGGATATTTAGGTTCATGAGGATGATAAACTCTTTATGCTGTTTTTTTACATGTTGTGAGGTCACGTGATGTCATTCTGATTTTGTGAAAGGTTTCAGGTCCCTTCTTCACACTTCTCTAGTCTTATGCTATCATAGCTCTGACACAGTGGTGAATTTGCTTTGTTGTAGTAACGAACTGAAGTGTTTAAGCGTTAAACATTAAGACACGCGGAATTAAACATTTATATATGACTCGCATGAATAAACGAGATGTAAGAAAGACGAGGATAAAGTTTGTGGGAAGAAGATATGTACTGCGGCCTGGAGTCCCTCAAAATTTGAGCCACCGGGTGGCGCTAGTGAGCGACGCTCTGATTTTCAGTCATGAAGCAGTAGCCGTGAAATCTTTAAAGAGTCTGGCGTACAAAAACAACCCGTTTAACTTTCAATTCTACACATTGAACATGTACACAACTGAAAACAGTAGCAAAGACTCTTCTACGATGAGAGATGCCTAAATAGATCGTTAAAGAAACTCGTAATTAAAAATGGCAGAGACTCTAGATCGATCCATGGCTGCTGCTTTGTTGCGGATGGGTCACGCAACAACTGTTCCGACCGCGTGTGTGTGTGTGTGTGAGAGACGATGACAGCATTTAAATGTGTTTGCATCGGACCGTGACGGGAGACCGTGCCGTCTCCCGGCCGGACGAGCCGGCTCAGCGTCGCGCTCTTCAGTGGAAGTGTGTGTTCATGCTCAGCTGGTGTTGTGCATCTGTGACAGGTCTATGTAGTGGTTTGAGACCCTCTCGTCAGTGTAGTGATGTGTCAGATTTGGGTTTTAACTGCTAAATATGCTCCCTTATCGTTCATTATTTCCGCTCTGTCTGTCATGATACAGCCGATCGCAGACGTGAGTCCCATGCGGCGCTCTACGTCCTCATTGACTCCCCACCGAGGGGTGGAGGAGGTCAATTTGAGCGAATATGACCTGGAGAGGCCCAAGATGACCCTCGCAGAAGAGAGAGAGAGGGAGAGAGGTCATCATCACCATCATCATCATCATCATCATCACCGCTGTCAGCGACGCAGAGACAAGAAGCACAAATCACTCGATCGGGCTATAAGCGAGGAGCAAACATCCACAGGTAGAGTTCATGCTCGTTTAAAACTTACAGCTGGTTGACTTTTGTCATTCTAGGACTTTAGGAACTTTAGGAACTTCCCTCTGTGTGATGAAGGCTTGTGCGTGTTTGTTTTGTACAACACTTTGGATTTGAATACTAAACTTCTGAACGCTAACTCGCCGTGCAGCGTAAGGAGTCAGCACATTGCTAAGCGATCAGATCTCACACAGGTTTTGGGGATATGGAGAAAGTAAGGATGGAGTACTGGTTAAAAATCCCAGCTGCTCTTGCAGAACACAATGATGGAAATTCTTTCAAGGATTAGAGCGATCAGGTTATAGAGGGAAAAAATTGGTATTGCCCTTCAAAGTGGTTTGCTTTAGGATTTATCATGTTAACCTCTCTCTCTCTCTCTCTCTCTTTGACTTAAAAGCAGGGCTTACAGACCAATGCAAGAAAATACGATTCCGGACTTTGTGGGATTTTTGTTTTTGAATTCTTTGCACCATGTCTGAGAAAGTCAGGGAGTTTTGTAACTATTCTGCACTGGGTAATAGAGTGCAATACCCGCACAAAGAGTGATCTACCTGTTATTGACTTACTGTAGGGCCGAGAACTTCTTTTTGTCCTCCTCAACTCCTCCTTCTGTTCTTTGGAAATGCTGGAACGTAAACATATTTCAGCTGAGGACAGCTGGAGTCTGAGCCTGCTGTTCATAGATCAGTCAGATTTGACCGAGTTGAAACGGGGCAATACATCAGTCCACTGAAAGCTCGTTTACTTGAGCATGTTTGTACTCGGATTTCAAATACATACGGACGCCATCATACATCATACTTCCTCTACATGTTTTGGTTCCTCTGTAGTCAGAAAGATCACAACATTAGCAAACAGCGGGCTAACTGAATCCAGCGGCCCTGTTGTGTAGCTTCACCTCTGTCTTAACATTGAAATCCAATCTTTGTGTGTCCTACAATTAACAATACAATACAATACAATTATGTAGTAAGCAGGTAATCACCTCATAGCAACACCCTGGCAACCACTCTTAAGCACCATAGCAACAAGTTTTCACTGACAAACAATTCTCCTATTTTATTCAAGGTTTAAAATAAAGTCTAGTTTAGTAACCGTGGCTGATGATGACCCGTCTAAAGATTATTTTTATAACTAAGTATTTTTCTGTGCATGGGCAGATCCAAACACTGAGTCGTTGCCTAGGGAACGAGCACGGGAGCGAGACCGCGGGCGCTCTCACGAGAGGAAGCACCATTCATCCTCAGCAGCGGAGAGGAAGCAGCGATACTACTCGTGTGATCGCTACGGCAACCATGAACACATCCACAGCCTGTCCGCTGGACCCAGCAGGTCCACGTCACCAGGAGAACCACAAGACCCGAACCGGCTTAAACAGGTCTGTCTGTAATCACCTCTTTCAGAGTTTTATTCTTTAACATTTACACATGTCGTCTTACTTCCAGCGCTTGTATGTGTTTTTAGGGAAACAGCTTGGCTAAAGGAATTTCAATCGTTCACACCTCAGGCACCAGCACACCCTGCCGTGGGCGCAGACAGCTCCCCCAGACGCCCCAGACCCCGCGGCCTGCTGTTGCCTACAAGACTGCCAACTCGTCCCCTGTCCAGCTCAACACTGCCCAGTCTACAGGGCCCTGCCCCACTCGCCTTAGTCGTGGCCTATCGGAACACGACGCCCTACTCAGCAGCCACGCCCACCGCCAATCCCCCGTGCCTGTCACCCGGATCGGCTCCGACCCCAGTTTAGGTCCCCTTCAGCAGGACTCACGCTTTTCTGAAGCTGAAGACTTCCAGGATGCTTTGAGCACGTACGGCACAGGCCACACCCCCAGGACCGCCTCCCCTGTCACCCACACGTCATCGGACGTGCTGCTCTCCCGCAGTCAGAGTGGTGTGCCCAACGGGTATCACTACTCCCTCGGAATGAACGCGGGTCCTGGGCCCGGCGCCAGGGCTTCTGGAAGCTACCAGGGGATAGAAAGAGATGACTGGCGTTAGCATGATTTAATCTAGCATGAGTTTTATCATTTTCCTCTTAAAGGGCGGTAAGCAGTAAGACCTGTGAGAGCAGTAATAATTCTGAAGGAAAAATGAGTTCTGTCAACCGTTTACATCGTTTTCCTCCTGTTTACCTTCAAATTAAGGGTATATGGTTTAACAAAGGTGTTGTCCTGTTCTTAAACGATTTCCATTTGGATTTCCGTACTCACCACTTACAAAAGGAGAATCAGGATGGAAACCTTTGTAAATGAAAACCAAATTCACACAATGTTGACGGAAATGACTAGTTCACTTCCCACCACGTTTGGTTTCTAAGGGATGATTTCACCAGGATCGACACGGGTCACATGAGCTCTGCGTGTCATCGAACCTGAGACTCAGAAGACATCCAGGAACAACAGCGTCTGGTGAGGCTGTGTTAAAAAAAAACAAGGCCTGCTGAAGCTGATTCACAAACGCGATGATCTGTTCTGTGTAGTTTGTTGAGAATTTAGCATGTTTAGATTCTTTGCACAGGACACCATGACTAAAAAGTCATTTATAGGCATTTAATTGTGTGAAGCAGTTCTGAATCTTTCTGTTGTGCCAGTGGAATCTCCGTTTTCTCCCTCGGAAAAAAATGAAAAAGGGCCAAACTGGGCTCAATTTTCTATCAGACTGCAGCAGATTGAAAATCTTCCCAGTGTTTTGTACCTTATAAATGATCAGAGTGTAGCTGGACAAATACGTAAGGTCTAATCTTTATCTTACTCTCCAGAGGTAAGAAACCAAGTGCCTAAACTTTGAGATGAATTGCCAAACCTGTGTGATGTGTTATGAAGCATTAAGAGGCAATGAACAGATATTGTACTGTGTAGGTTAACGTCACTGATATTTGTTTCCTGTTATTGTACTTCAGCTTGTGTTTGACGAAAGAGATTTTAGCGTTACACGAAACAGCGACAGCAGCGATTTGGGTGAACGTTGATCTTTTTGACATATTTTTGAAACGACGCGGGAGAAAATAATGACGTAAAGACGATGCAAATGAAAATGATTCTTAAAGGACTGAATAAGTAAATAAGGATGTAGAAGGTGGAATTTTGTTTGCTGTTGATGTCAGTGTTGTTTTCCAGAGAGCATGATGTGAAATGAAGCTTCTCTCATCCAGTATTTAGTTTCTAAAAAGCTTTTAGAAACCTTTTTCTTTTAAAAAGAATCGAGGTTTCTGCACAATCTGTTCATTTCTCTGAGTAAATAAATAAGTGAAGGGGGCCTTTTTTAATAAAGGGTATGTTGCGATCTCCCAGTATTAATATGATCATGTTTTTGATAGTAGTTATCTAAATCAAAGTTAATTTAAGTTTGTTGGCTTGCACCCCTTCTCTCCTGTGCGAGTCAGGGTGTTTATTAGATGGTGATATCTCTAGGTTGTGTCTGCGATCGACCCTTAGCTAAGCCCGCCCTAAAATGTCACTGACCAATCGTACCCTAGCAATTGTTGCCACTAAAAGCAAGCTTTTCCTTTTTTTCTGATGGAAGTCATGTGTGTTTAACTTGTTTAAATAGAATTGATCAATAATTATCTTAAAATATGATTGAAAATATGATTCAATATGATAAATCTTTTTTGAAGTAACGTTGTAACTACATTCCCTCCTTTTCAAATGAATCTATTATTGTTTTAAGCTGTGGTCGGGGCTTATTGAAGGGTCAGTTATGTGTAAGTGCAGGGAAATATTGACTGTTGATTTACGGTAGGGCTATGCAACAAAATGACACTTAAAGACTTATCATTCCGTAGCTTTTACCTGCACCAGTAGGACCAATTCTCCACAGAGATTTACAGACATGTACAGTAGCTCGCCAAACAAAAACGCAGCAGAGGGTCAAATGTCACATGTTAATACATTAACAATCGCACTTTTGATCCACCCTCAAAAATAAACAAAATAATGTAGTGGTGTTTGTTATGGTTGCACCAGGTGAATGTCCTGTTTCATTTCTTACGCTATGTGATGTCACAGTAAACTGCCATTGGCCACCGTTTCGCCCAATAGATTTGACCATCCCTTAATTTAGACATCCCTCTTTCTCTTCACAAAAAAAGGAAAAAATAGATGTATGCCAGGTGCCAAATTTATTACAGCTGTGGTTTGTCTCATGCAGTACTTCGTTCAACGGATCTGTGGCTAATCTTCTTGGATGATGTCATGTTTGCATGTTATGATAACATACGGTACGTGCATGTAGGAAATTGTGTATTTTTATCCATGTTTTTTCTATTAGGAGTTAATTGGCTGTCGATTTTTTTTTTAAAACAATCTTTGGTACACCTACCCCAGATTTCTGGGAGAAATTTGGAACATGCTACACATCTCGGTTCGTGGTGAAAGGGTTGTTGTACGCAGCTGGAGCGATGCACAGAAAGGACTGCCTCTGTTGATCCATGATGTCATACTTCTGCTCACTGACTCTTAGCGTCATCAGTTTCACCATTTACATTTTGTATGAAAAAGCATCAATGAATTGAGAGACGTATGGAAATAAAAACTTGGAAAAATAAATATCATGGCTATCTTTCTTTTGACATGTGAAGACAATTTGAGATCTTGGGCAAAACTTTGCCTTTTCATATTGTCATAAAGTGTATTTTTTTATATAATTGTTTAAAAAAGTTTCGATTCCACAGAAGTGACAGACCTAAAAGAGCTTTATTTCTATGTACTATAATTTTGTAATATTCTATGAGAAATTGAAAGTTTTGTGTAATATTTACAAGACTAATTCATTTAATTTATTTCATATAATCTATATCATTGTTTTGTAAGATCCCATGCATTTTTTAATGAAATAATGCCAAATAAAATTGTAAAACGTAACTTTACATTTAACTAACATTTTCTTCCAAAATAAGTATATTCATACATTAATAGAAATCATTACTTATTCGATTCTTTCATTTTAGTCCGATATAACGAAATGTTAATGAGTAATTTGCGCTGTTTGGCTTCTCATTGGCCCGCCGCGGGGGTGTGGGCGGATCCCGTGTCGCGAACGCTGTACTGATGAAGGTGTCCGGGCTCGAGAGCGCGCTTTGCACAAGGTGCGCTCGTTGACACACGGACGCAAAGTGCACGTCCAAACATAGCGTTATATTTGAGATAAACTGCAGGAAAGTGACCTGGCACTTTTATATCAATGTCTTCAGACCGGTCTCATCACCTTCTGCACTTACTTCATTAAATTCGGGCAGTGAATGGGATGCGCGCAGGTCCCGTGCACAAACTCCGCGTGAATAATCGCAGTGCGCGTCTCGCGTCTTTATATAGTCAAACATGTGGCTGGAGTCTCTTGTGTGGACGACCTTTTTATTCACTTTTCTGAAAGCCAGCATCACTGAAACCGATCCAACTGAAACCCCAGATATGGAAAGCGGTTCAGGGATGTTGATGACAGGTAAGACGAAATGTAATGTTTATTTATGTAGGTAAAACGTCAATACTTTTATATGTTATGTATACTATAGGCTATATGTTTTATTATGCATTATATATAACGTTTAAGTATGATTTATTATTCAAACTTTGATATGAAGTGGCGCTGCAGTTTTGTTTATTACTTTGAAAGCTACTGTATCTTTAACAGCATTGTGTATTTGTATTAACTAAAAAACTGCGTAGACGTATTTTAACATCCATTGCTTACAATACAAAGTTGCTTATGTAATTGTTGACCAGCTAAGCATCAGCTAGCATCCATCTGAAAATATACTCGCCCGTATACATCTAGTTTTATCCTACAGTCTTCATAAAAAGATGAATGTTTAATTTTTCGACTCTTCCGGTAGTTTCTGATAGCCAGCGTTTCCCTCTTGGAGCCGCTGTTGTTTATTAATTTGCGCTAAGAAAGCAGGTGCGGCTGTTTAGCCATGAATTATTATTTTCCCTGCCTGTTTAAACCGTAATATGTATCAGTTGGGTGTGTTTCAATACTTGATAACTATATACTTCACTTGTAACGGAGTTAGTGTGAGCGCACTCGCATACTAAACGCATAAAGCCCCTCACCCGGTTTTGCTTTTGGCCAAACACGTTTTACAGATTTGTGGCAGATGCAACAGAACGAAATCAATTCAAGCATTCTTAAAGAATACCATCACCTCCTCAATCATAAGTATGAGGGTCAGTCTCTTTATGAAAGCATTAAATCTAACAGGTTTCAGCACAGATCCACATTCATCATTAAATGTGCTGTTGGATCTCAGACTACCAAATCTGAAGTACATAGTTGAGAAAAACAGGACATTTTATGGTCCAGAGACTTCCACAGAAGATTTATAAATGCATAAATATTTTTAGACCACTTGGTGATTGATATCGGGATGTGAAGAGACAACAACATGTTTCTGGAAAATATTGCCTGACTTTGAGAATCCATGCAGTCGTTCTGTGGTCTTGCTGTAAAGGATTGTGGGAAACAGTGTGTTAATCACCTGCTTTCATATTCTGAGTTCTGTCCATCTTGTTCTGATTGGTAATTGAAT
The DNA here is from genome assembly GCA_036877585.1 of Botia kubotai. Classification (NCBI taxonomy): domain Eukaryota; kingdom Metazoa; phylum Chordata; class Actinopteri; order Cypriniformes; family Botiidae; genus Botia; species Botia kubotai. Next base: position 3,566 of record JAZGTI010005795.1, on the reverse strand, counting down.
GTGGGCTGTGATCCAGCAGTGTTTTCTCATAAATCATCCGCTAGCAGCTAGCAGATTCTGCAGATGTGTGCGATTATGCCCGAGGAGATGGATTTGACAAATGGTGCTTACATTTTTGACTGCTGCGGTTTGACTTCAAGGGATTTTTGCTCTGAAATGGTGTTTATTCTTGCATTGTAATGTGGCACAGAGTGGTGTGCGCAGTGTTGTAATTTCTTTGGATGTGTTCCAGGCCTTGCAGCGTTGCTCGGCGTTTTGTCAACAGACATGACAAAATAATCAGCTTTTCGCTTCTTTCAATACCGCCACCAGCAACTGGGAAAAATCAGTTCCCCAGTGTGCAGGGTTTTAAAGAGACCTCATAATGCAGCCCATAATAAACAATCTTAACTACCACACGGACTGTCATGTGGTACAATCGTTTGTTTGCGCGCTTATTTTACCCATCTTGTTTAAATGAACTGAGATTCTGTCGTTGGACTCATTAGGAGACTTTATTAGGTTTAGCTCGTTTTTGCTTTTCAGTCGTTTTAATTAAACAACCTACACGAGGTAGATTTAGATTTATGACCTCATTTTATAGTCAGGCTGACAGATGAATAGTAAAACTAGTTTATTAAATCCAGACTCCAGCTAAAGAGTAAATGTAATGTCACAGAGAAAACTTGTCAGAGTCAGCATGTTATAAACGCTTAGGGTAGACGATTTTTTCCAACATTCGTTGTTATGCTAGTTGAAAGTCTCTTCACTTCGTAGCTCAGTGGTTTAAATATATATTTCTAGAATCTTCCTTGGAAGGTGCGTGACCATACAATGGTCATCCTTTGAAAAGTGCTCTGAAGGATGAGCGGGAACTCGCTCTTTAAAATTGCCTACCCTACCTTTAACAGATTAAAAAAATAATTATGTTATGTACATGCAATGGTGCACCTCCAGGTAACTTTATCACTTGCCATTGTGAGAAGGGTGCCAAGTTGTAACAAAAGTAACATTTTATATCAGTAAAACCGACCTTGCGTACAAGGGTTCTGTTGTTTTTGTGCAATCATAACAGGAAATGTGATAAAAATATGAGAGAAATCATCAGTAATTCTGACAGCTGTGAAAGCTGCCCACCATGAAGGTGTGTGAATGCTTGTCACACAGCACATACCATTTAGATGAGGCACGTTTGCTTGCCGTTGGTTCGTGGTGCTGCGTATGCGTTGGAGGTTGAACACGGGCTGCGTTTTCTCATGATGTATTTCAGCCACTTTTCAAATACCACAGCTGAGTCGTGTCCAGCTTTGCTCTGCATCAGATCTTTCAACCAGCTTGATGAATCGGTCCTTTATTCGAGGTCCTTTGAATCAGTGTGTATATTTTTTTTGAGCATCTGTGTCCATTGTTTGAGTTGGACACAGATTCAGGTTTCTTCGGACCTCTCTAAAGGTCCTCATAAAACGTACACAATTGTCAAAACACAACCGCTAAAACAAAAGTGCCATGACGTGTAGCACGCTTTGGTCTTCAAAGTAGACATTTATCAGTGATCTGTCCCTCTCAGTTAAAGCCATTCGTTTATTTGAGCTCTTACAGAGCATGCAAAACACTCATTATTAGTGTTTTTATTGATGTTTTGACTTTCATATTTGTTTAATTTAAATAATATTGCGACATAGGAGATCATAGTTGGCTAACGTTCTTGTTTTCTATAAAACGCAAGATTATCACACGCTGAATAATAGGCGACAATAAAAACCAAAAGTATGATAACGCTGTGACTGAGTAACGTAAAATAGGACCATGTGTTTATTAACCATCTGGAATGAAGGATTTTTGCTTATTTAGCTTATTTATATATTTATAAGACTTTCCCATAATTTCATGCATTGGTCTGACAACACATTTAATTTAATCAGTTTTATTTATATAGCGCTTTTTATTTTGCACTGTCGCGTTGTTTTAAAGGAGCTTTACGTACAACGCAAATAAACACAGTAAATAGGAAACCTATGAAACGTGCGAGACAGAATACAGAATTTGTGGTATTATGGAAGAATGTTATACATAATCTGGCCTGTTTTCTCTTACCGGAATGTTTTGCTCCGTACATATAGACAAATTGCGTTCAGGTCCACTATGTTAGCCTGTATTAAGATGTTTTGACACACCTGGATTTAAAACCACCATCTTGCCCTTCAGAGGCAAAATCTTATCTCACTGCCTCTCTAAACCCTCTGGATTACAGTGTTTCTGAGATCGCCATAGCAACCTTCCACAGATTACTGTGCTTTGTTTGAACAACGTCAGTGACATCATGGGTTTGTTTTCATTTTTCATTTGAGATACAAATGAACCTGTCAGGGTTTGTCACGATACTGTAGAGGCCCGTAACGCCCGCAGGCCAGCTACATCCGTAATTTATTACTGCTTACATTGTGCTCCATCGTGACTGCAATGTCAAACTTAATATCAGTGTCAATAACAGCTGGAGGAACATAAATCATCAATCATAAAATAATAATAATGATAATAAACCGGTTTGATGGCGTTTGCAGCAGTTGTAGGATTCGTATTTTGACTTTAAACACGGTTCAATTATGGCTGTTTTTCTGTGGTTTGACGTTCTTGTTGATGTCGTTTTCAGCTTGTAAACAGACTAAATGGCAACATGTTTTACATAGTCCTCTCGAACAGCCGTCGTTCCTGCAGCAGCCGCAATAACGCTGCGTTAAAATAAAGATGAAAACAACCGGTATCCATATAACATATATGTCTACTAATTGGGAATGTTGGTACACAAGAAAGGTTGTGTATGTCAGTGGGCCTCATGTCTTTTCTCCGTCTTTACATCGTTTCGTCAGTCGCTTTGATTCTCCACAAATGTGGCTTGTGTAACATTCTGTGTTGTAAAACAGAACTGAAAGCTTCAATGGCCTTCAGCATCCAAATGGAGGAAGAGAAACATTCAGACATCCAGGAAAGACAGGCGGAGTGTGTTAGGAGCAGTGCCTGTCTGCTGGCTGGCTGACAAGAGACGGCCTGCTGTACATTTGAATGTAATGGTACTTTTGGCACTGTTTTGCCTTGAGGGAAACCCTCTAACCCTCTAAAACTATCATGATATTGTAATTTATCTCCAAAAAAGAAGTTTGGGTGAAGTTGGAGCGGCATGGCTGCTTGTATTTCGCATTAAACGCTTTCCAGATGATCTCATGTTATTCATGGGTGCTCAGACATGCATGTATTGGGCTATTCAGCTCAAAAAGCGAACTGTCAGCTGGCACACACCGGCGACCATTAGCCTGTGAGCTCCACTTCAGCTGTCCATAAATGACATCACCGCAAGCCAATCTGAGAAAATAAACATCTTACCCCTTAAGTACATATTATAGGTAAAATCACAGCTAACAGGGAACGTTCTTAGAATGTTGGCTAATGTTCTCTCAATGTTATCAAAAACATTCTTGCAGTAACATTAGTAGACCTTTTTTAAATGTTATGTATCATACATCAAAAATGTTATTCTTAAGTTGTTAGTGGAACATTTTAGAAACATTACAGAATTAAAAACATTTGAATGA
>JAZGTI010005794.1:0-24678 GCA_036877585.1 Botia kubotai | reverse complement strand
GTGCTGTGTACTCTGCTTAAAGACATCATACATGTAAAGCTGCTTTGAAACAATGACAATTTGTAAAAAGCGCTATATAAATAAAGTTGACTTGATGCTGTAAAAGCTACTTTTACCTTTAACAACTTTCAGTTTTAACTCAACACGTAGAAAGTGTGTCTGTGTGAATGAGCTACTTAATGGTAATTGCTGCAGTCGTTTCAAACACAGTGTAGTATGTTCCCACAGCAGCCCCTCGGCCCTCTGGGAACGATCTGCACTAAATGGGTCATACAGTCTGTTTATTTCTGTTCCCGCTGAGCTGTGCGTTTTCCCAGGTCTACTTTTGCTAAATTACGGTAGTACGTCACGGATTTTGTGACCTGTCAGTAAAAGAGCTCAAACTGAAGTGTTATTCTCTGTCAGCTCTATCAAGATAAATATAGTATTATTTTATTTTATCTCTGTTGATTCTATTTCAGTGTTTTACGTTTTTGTTTGCATTGTGCTCTTATCTTGTATTGTTTTCACTGCCCACATTGGCAGCAATGTGTCCTTGTGAGGGACAGAGACAAAATAGACTATGAATAGAAACATGCAGCGTGACTGAGCTCCTGTTTTGGGATGTCTGATTACAAACATGTTAAACCCTTGTGTAAAGCTTATTTATTTTCATTTTTCTATTCAAAAAGATCCAGATAGACGCCAATATGTCACTTAAATTACAGCGATTAACAGGCTTTATCAGTAAACTCAATATATACATATGCATATATATGAATATTGTTTATTTACAAATACAAAACAGTTTTATAATATAATACATACAAATACATGTTTTATATATGTTTTATGTATTATGTATTGTATAATAAAACAAAAACCCAAAAGTGTTAAAATACGTTTTGGGGCCACTGTAGATATATTAAAATCACAATATAAATTTTGATTTTCTAAGACCAGTGTGGTTTTCTATTGGAATTACAGCCCTTTTTCATCTGACCTTAGTATGTCTTCCTTCCAGAATACATTCTGACAGGCTTACAGCGCTAATGCAAACCACATGTTACATCTCCAGATTCCCAGAATTCCTGCTGGTAAGGTCACTTAGCTTGTCAATTGTCCTACAAATTCTGTCTCTCGTTCAGCATTCCACACTTATTGCCCATTCATACAATATACACAGTGACGCCTTTGATGGATTGATGACTTGCTAGGCCTCTTCAGAAGGGGGTGTGGGTTGACCCCGGGGTCTGTTTTGCCCCTTTGCGTCAGAGCTGACCAGAGTTGCTGAACCCTCAAGTGCTGATGTTAGGATTAGAGTCACTTATTATTTCAGAACAGACATTAAAGACCCTCAATAGCCCTTCCAAGAAATGCGATCATGAGGACAGTATTAATCCTCTGAGAGTTTCAGCAATATTCTGTTGAACTGGTTTGTGAGTGTGAGTGTTTGTTTGTGAGTGTATGTGACAATGTCATATTAAAGAAGTTTTCCAATTATACAAAACACCACAGAGTGTCTGTGGAAGTAGACGTAGGGAAATATCTAGGTCATTAAATAATAACAATCTAAGGAATGTTTTACACAAATAATAAGACGATGGTTCAGTCACGTGGGTCATCACTGTAAGTGGAGAAGCTCAGAAACTGACTTTTTCAACATGGCACACTTGTACTTGTAACTTGTAACTTGTAAAAATTAGGTTACACTGTGCTGTGGTGTGTTGATGTGTGTTGAAGTTAGATTTTAAGTTCTGTGACTGTTGGAAGTTCCAGAGGCAATCGTTGATTTTAACATTAACTGAAGCTTAAACCCACAGACTCATAAAACAGACTGAAATCTGTTTTATTGGTGTTTTAAGAAGGCCTTGTGTGCATATTTGTAGTCTGAGGTCAACTTGGCCCAGTGCAATTGTTTGGGCTGTGTCTAACAAATGTTTCTAATTTAAAGAAAATTAATAAAAATTACAACAAATAAAAAGTAGCTTTTCTGCTGTTTTCAACATCTTTCTACATGCACACATTTGCGTTATTGTCTCAGTTAAAGCATTTAGCCATGGGTGCTTTGGCACACCATCACAACAAACCTCATCACTGTTTCAACAAGTTTGTTTTTTGGAAAAAGGGAAAACAGTTACGCTCTGACCTCATTTTAAAACTATTAAACCTATAATCAGAGGTAACACTATTATAACCTAACAAACTAACAAACAATGTTTAAAATGTAACATTTTTAATGAATCATTGAAAGCTTTTTGCAGCTATTACATTGTTAGAAATGATGTCATCAATTAGTCACGAGAACATATTTTTACATTACATCAAATGAGTACATGACATCAAATACGTTACATTAAAATAAGTTAAGCGATTTCAACTTTTTGTACAACGGTGTAATACCAGTCAAAATTTAAAATTGTACGTTGAAATGATTGCACAACCAATTTGATTAAATTTTGTAATTTAAGCCAGCAAACGTTTTACAGTGTGCTATTACCTCATTAGTGTACATTACACTGTCTTACACCTTTGCTAGTAATTATGAGTAATTATGAATCAGACGTTTTTATCCAAAGCGACTTAAACTTGTGTGTGTCATGCTTTCCAATGACCTGCTAACGCAACGCACAACCTAATGAGCTTCAGTAGACTAACCATAAAAGAACTGTGTTAACACCTTGTTCATTACAATTAATTACAACGGGGTTTAATTTAATTCATTGGCGAAATGCACGGGGGAGGAGAAAGCGTCTGCGGCGTAGATCGCCAGCATACAATTGCAACGCGTACCCTATATTTAGGGAGGAGGTTCTAACTAACTTTGACGCTGCGTGATGTAAACTAGCGGCAAAGTCTGATTTATTCGGCCTGTCTCCCGCACTGTTCCCATAGATTTCCTCGTTCACGCGCATCCTGGGCGCTGTGCACGCCCCCGTCCCTGCCCTCCCTGTGCTGTTCGTCACCCTCAGCTTTGCTCACTTAAGAGCTTAATACCTGTCCTACAGAGACAGCTTATCCACCAACACCCCCGGAATAACCTACCTGGATAGAAACGCGATTTTTAAAGAGACTATCAAAGGCAAGTAATCTTACTGTGACATTTTTCTGTGACATTTGTGTGTATTGTAATTCGTTGATTTCACCTTTTAAAACTTTAATTCAAACGCTCAGGTTTTGTGATTACTTACTAGTGGTTACTTGGTTGAACCCGATTCAATGTCATGGGTTTAAAGAGACGTTTCTATTCATAAGAAATTGTATAAACAACTAACTTTATATTTTACAGATTGTAGACAATTTATAGGCGTTCGGTCCGTCTTGAGAAGCGGTAATACTAATAATAGAATAGAAGATTAAGGCACAAAGATATTGCTAATATATAATAAGCTTAATGGGCTTATTTATGAATATATATAAAACGTTCAACCGTTCATCTAACTAAAACACAACAACAAGTAATAATAATGTTATGATAGTATAACACGATTGTTTGTTGAACGTTGTATGTGCAATAACATAAATAAACAACTTTGTCACAAAGATTTCTAAACGGATGGGTGTAGACTGGTTTCATCTATGATAAAGCAATGACACCATGTGGTTTACAACTGAAAAGGCTGATCTCGAGGACTAACAGTGTTTAACCATTACGTAATAGATTTGTGTCCATGTATCTGGTCCAAGCGACTTTCCGATACGAGGATCGATGTGCAATAAGCGACATGGACTCACTTTAAACAATTAAATGTAGCCTGATTTTAATCTTATTTACGATCTTGTTTTCACTGTTGCGCCACACGCCTATAAATCTCAGGGTCGGGCTGTGATCAGTCTAAATGGTGAAAACATGTGGCCCTCAAAGGGAAACAATAACAGAAGTGTAATGCACACCCTCTGTTCTGTTAGTTTTAAAGCGTGGTGTACATGCCGTCATTAACTTGAGTCTGAAGCAAAAATAGCCACTTATTGGGGATGCTCTGCTCTCCCAGTAATCTGTGAACATTTACAGTCACAAGCAACAGTTTCACCCTCAGACATTATTAAATCAACTTACATACCGACATCATGCTTTAATAGGTTTATAAAAATACATAAATAAATAAAATGATTTTAGAACTGACTCAAGCCATTTCATAACTTTTATAAGACCTCACATAAACCTAGTTTGGGGTCAGACGTAGAGTTTCACAGTCAAAAGCAATTAATGTGTCTGTGTATCTCAGAGGCACTCGAAATAAACAGACAACTGCTGTTATTCTGTTAAGCCACAGAGTAATGTTTTCCAAATGTTTACCATTTTCCCTTTTTATTAAAATGTTGAATACAACAGCATATGCCAGCGTGGGTCTAATTTAATGGTTAAACCCAGAACTATGGGATTTAAAGGTACTGAGGGAGTTTCTTAATACATATTAAAACGTACATAAATAACCGCTTTGGTATTATATAGTACTTTTTGAAAAGCAAACAAATGCCTGCAACACTTCTGAATGTGCAGTTTTATGGGGTATGTGGTTTATAGGAAAGGCCACAGAGAAAAATATAAATCACCTCACGGGGAGAGGAAAAAAGACGTTCGCTTTGGAATGCAGATTGCGGCGTAAATATATGTCCATTTAGTTTGTTTATTCAAATTCAGTGACCCCGGCTTGACTTTCAGAGGTTGTAAATCTTTTTCGCTCTACTTGTTTGTTCCTCAGATCTGTGGACGTGGTGTTGCGATGTCGCATTGCAGGATCTGCTGAAGAATTCTGCTGGAGAAGTCACAAACATAAATGCATCCAGAGGCCGTAGCCTCCAGTTACCACCGAGTAAAATAAACCGTCTTAAACTTATGAAAGGGCTCATTTCTGACACATTCTAAGACAGTGAATTTTCACACTGAATTCTGGGAAACAGGATGCCAGCCAAGACTCCCATATACTTAAAGACGTCCACACCAAAGCGGGGCAAAAAACTGAAAATACGCGACGTTCTCTCGGGTGACATGATAAGCCCGCCGCTGGGCGATGTGCGTCACAGCGCCCATGTTGGGCCCGACGGAGAAGACGACATGTTTGGCGATGTGGGATTTCTGCGAGGCAAACTCGACATGTTTCCCGCCCTCAGCCAAGCGCCTAGCTCTCGTTCCCACAGCATGGACAGGAGATTGGATGAGATCTGTGAAGTCAACAGCAAGAGCCACTTGCATCATCGCAGTCATAATTCCCGCCACAGTACTCTTCTCAAAACAACCATCTCCATGCCTGTGTTCATTGACCCTGAGCAACCTCCTCCCAAGCCACCACGTCTGCATTTAGATGGGCGCTCGTCCCCTGTTCATCTCAACCAGCAGCAGCAGATTCATCACTGCAGTCCACAGGAGCATCAGTGCGTTCACCAGCAGCGTTCTATGTCTGTGTGTGAGGAAGGAGTCGGGAACTGCAGGAATCCCTGCCATGAGTTTACTCTGTCTTCCTCAATCCCAGTCCTTCCACACCTGGTGCCCCCCACAGGCTCGTTGTCGGAGGCATCCTCAGATGAGTCCATCTCGGAAGGCTGCGGTCCACTGGACCCGAAACGAGGCTTGAGTTTGGACTCAGATGCAGGGCTCAGTAACGAGGACCTGCGCAGCGAACACTGTGAGTCTCCGGCTGTTTCACCTGCCATGTCACGTTCTGAGTCCCTAATGGGTTTGGACCTAGATCTGGGACCATCCATTTTGGAGGATGTTCTTGGGATCATGGACCGTTATAAGAGTGTGGAAGAGAGACATGAGATATGAACTGACCTATGACCAGCAGGCACCCTCAGATAATATAACATGGGTGTCAGCCCATGCGTTGTCATCTTATGCCTGTTTCAGAGGACAATGCATCCATTGGGATTGAAAAACAATGACTGATTGGTGACACAAATACTGCAAGCCCATGGCACATTCGTGACCACGCATGATCATAACATGTTGTCTCTCTTTGACAGCTGTTATGTTTTTAACTTTATGAGTATGATGCTGTTTATAAAGTACATGACAGATCAGTGTTCAACACGATCTGCTTACCTTACGCCCATTTCCAACGAAGTTTATAATCCTATTCCAGATCCTATTTCCCGGGACATGTCAGCTTTATTTGATTTTACCATGGTTAATTAAAAGTATATAAAGTAATCTGTAATTGTATGCTTCAACTACAGATGGCGGTAGAGAGGTTACAGAAAGTTGCAGCTTTAATACAACTGATCAGTTAATTTATGTAACGTGATCAAGTCATAGCAAATCAATGCTATAACTCTGCATGAACAGTTTTAATGTTTTGATACTATAATGCATTCTGACCTAACTGGAGATGTTAAATATATTTAAGCACTAACAACATGTTCATTTTGTATTTGCTCTGTTACTTATTAAGCTATATTATACAGGAAAAGGAATTGGGATATTGGCTACATTGTTCATTTATCAACGTTTTTACACAAAGTTTAAAATGTACACACTGTAGTAAAAAAAAATCATGGCCAGTTATTGATTTATTTTAGTTTTACTTTCATACAAGAAAACATATTATGCTGGTATGTAAAACATATTAATCCGTTTATTCTGTGATCCGTGATAACTCTCTTTACTGCCTCTGAGTACAAAGGAAATCTCTGTGTAATGTTTTGTCTTCGTTGGGGTATTTTATTGCAATATATTGTATTGTAATATATGACATAAACATGTCCGTGTAAATTAAATCTTATATAAATATATGCATCTTGTGTTTTATGTAAAAAAACGTGTGACTTTATTAATTCATTTACTGACTCAATGTAAAACATTAAAAATAAAATATGACATATTTTATTGAAATATCATTGTTGTTAAAAAATAAACAAAACAAACATTCAAATTAAATTGATCAGCAATACAATTAAACAGTTTGAAGTCGCGCTTCAGTTCGATTCTGTCCGCGCTCCTGTTCGATTATTTAGGTCTACCTCTGAACAGACCTTACGTAGTCCCGCCCTAATCCTCATCCAATAATGTGATTTATTATGGAGGGCTTTCAGACAAACAACCAATCACAGAAGCAAAATACTTTACGCATTTTAGTTGCGACAGGGTTCCGGCGCTATTGAGAATGTTTGTTAGACTCTTTACGTTACGGTTGTGTAATAATACGATGACAGTCCTGTAGATAAATATAAATCAATTTGCGAAATTCAGGAAAATTAAGACAAGATAAACACAAGATAAACTTCAGTGCTAGACAGTCTTGCTATCAGCTAACATGAAGTGAGTAAAACGTTATTCGTTAGCATACAGACTAGTAGCATTGCATAATGCAGAAGGAATTGTTGAATTAAATTGTGTTGAATGGACAGGTACGTTTTGTAGCCCTAATGCATCTCTCATCCATTTAGGCTCAACATCGACGGATTATTAGTCTACTTTCCGTATGACTACATTTATCCCGAACAATACTCATACATGCTTGAACTCAAGAGGACACTTGATGCAAAAGTATGTTATATTCGTTGCATACATTCGTTACACCTATAATAAGGCAGGTAATATACTGCGTCTCTCACTATCCAGTGTATTAGAGTGTCATTTTTTTCCTTCTATTATAAATTTACAGGGTCATGGAGTTCTTGAGATGCCTTCAGGAACGGGCAAAACAATTTCTCTTCTGTCCCTTATCGTTGCTTACCAGAGGGTGAATGATATATGAATTATATATGTGTTATGTATGACGTATTATGATTTTTAAACCCTTATGGGGATATAACAAATTAATAACCATGTAAATTGCAGGTTTACCCTTTAGAGGTGACCAAACTCATCTACTGTTCCCGCACTGTTCCTGAAATAGAGAAGGTATCTGTTAATTAATATTACATACATGTCTGTAAGCCAGTCACATTGCTTTATTAGGTCATCAGTTAACCTTGTTTGTCTGTTCTCCATCCTCTCACAGGTTGTGGAGGAGTTAAGGAAACTGATAGATTACTATGCAAAGGAAACAGGAACGGAAACCAACTTCCTTGCACTGGCGCTTTCATCACGGAAAAACTTGTGCATTCATCCTGAGGTGGGTCGACCATGGTAGTCTTTTGACGGATGAAAAACCTTCAATGACACTGGCCTGCAGGTGAACAGGGTGCTAAGTGTTCCTGAATGTATGTTTTACAGGTGAGCTCTCTGCGTTTTGGAAAAGAGGTGGATGGAAAGTGTCACAGCCTGACAGCGTCATACATTCGAGCGCAGCGTCATAGTAACGCAGATCAGCCTGTCTGCCAGTTCTATGAGGTGTACAGAGTTTCTCAAGCATATGCTTCTCAATGCATATGATTGTTTGTTTTATGCCTCATACTCCGTGTTTCTCTGTATGCAGGATTTTGATGCATTAGGTAGACAGGTGCCTATTCCTTCAGGTATATATAACTTGGATGATCTGAAGGACTTTGGGCATAGAAAAGGCTGGTGTCCGTATTTTCTGGCACGTTTCTCAGTGAGTACTTTGAGACAAATGCGTGATATAAATTTAGTATGGTGAGTATTTCAGACTTGCCATGCAAACAATTAATATATTTTGCTTTTGTATGTTTTTTTAAACAGCTTCTTCATGCAAACATAGTGGTGTACAGCTACCATTACTTACTAGACCCAAAAATTGCAGACCTGGTCTCAAAAGAGCTCGCAAAGAAATGTGTTGTTGTGTTTGACGAGGCGCACAACATAGGCAAGCAGCACGTTACAATGCTTATCAAAGTAATTCATCTAACGTGAACAGAATGTGATTATTAAATCTGATTCTTTTCTGTCTAGATAATGTGTGTATTGATTCCATGAGCGTCAATATTACCAGGAGGACGCTGGACCGCTGCCAGGCTAATGTAGAAACCCTGCAGAACACCGTTAGCGGGTGTGGTATTCATACAGAGAGAATGAACACCTTTCGCATTGCTACACAGGTAATTCCTTGATTTTCTGTTTCTTTACTGCGTTCTTTAAAGAATTAAGGAAACGGATGCTGCCAAACTTCAAGAAGAATACAGGAGATTAGTCGAGGGTCTTAAAGAAGCAAATGTTGCTCGAGAAACAGACGTTTATCTGTCCAATCCGGTTCTGCCAGATGAAATCCTCAAAGGTCAGTTTTTATTATGCGTGCGGTATTTGGACACTCGAAATCAAACTTAAAACCATTATTTAATTACTTTTAGCAAGTTAGTGTTAATGTGATTTGATTAAAGTCAGTTAACTTTTATTATAAATGTGTTCCACAACGTATGCAGCTCTCACACTTGTATCTGATTTCAGAGGCCGTTCCTGGCAGCATCCGCACAGCCGAGCACTTCGTGGGCTTCATGAAGCGCTTCCTGGAGTACCTGAAGGCCCGTCTGCGGATCCATCACGTGGTGCAGGAGAGCGCTCCTCAGTTTCTCAAAGACATCTACGAGAAAGTCTGCATCGATCGCAAGCCTCTGAGGTGAGCAGGAGAAACAGATGGTCTTTATAAAGTAATGAAGCCACCTTTTCACCCCGGCCTACACTGAATATATATATCTAACCCACCATCAGATTCTGTGCAGAGAGGCTGCGGTCACTTCTGAGAACGCTGGAGATTGCTGATATCGCTGACTTCTCTGCTATAACTCTCATCTCTCACTTTGCGACACTAGTCAGCACCTACAGCAAAGGTACGAAGGCTCGTCCTTCCATATGCATCTTAATATTCTTAATATTTCCTACAAAATTGGGTTTTCATGAGCAGTATTTCTCTCTTAGGTTTCACCATCATCATTGAGCCCTTCGAAGATAAAACACCAACAATAGCAAATCCTGTTCTTCACTTCAGGTGCGTTGGTTATAGAATCTGTCGGGTTTGTTAGTTATACAGTGCTAAAGTGACTTTGTATTGATTTTTCTTATTCTTATACCCTATGTATAAACATATGTAATGAATTCAGTTTCAGATGAATAACAGACTGAGTTGTGATTTGTTTTTATTGTATTTTTTTTTCTCTGTAGTTGTATGGACCCCTCTATTGCCATCAAGCCTGTGTTTGGACGTTTTCAGTCAGTCATTATCACATCAGGGGTAAGCTACAATACTTCATCTGTGCTCCTATCTTTCCTTGACTATTAGATTAAGCCCGGCCTGCTCACTAATCTCTTCGTTATAATCCCATTGTGTCGCGCGTGCCATCTGTGTAGGGCACTTTCACCTTAAAGCACACAGGCCATACATTTGAAGTGGGTTTGCTTTCGCTTGCTAATTGGCTTAAAGCTTTCCGTACCCTGTCAGACCAGTTCTTTCCTTTCATCCAACACCAGTAGTAAAACACTGGTATTAGGTCCACAGCAGTTGATGCAATTACTCTCCCTCACTGTACTGTGTTAGCAACTTGAATTAAGGTCGCTAATTATGTTTCTAATTAGACGCTGTCTCCGCTGGACATCTATCCACGTATCCTTGACTTCCGACCAGTCACTATGGCATCCTTCACCATGACACTGGCGCGAACCTGTCTTTGCCCTCTCGTGAGTTGTAACCATGGCAACCAAACACTTGTAACCAAGTGTTTGAATATATTCTGGTGTGGCATCCTATAAATGCATAAACCGTATTTTTCTTACAAGCATCAAATATTTTTGTTTCAGATTGTGGGACGAGGGAATGATCAGGTAGCGATGACTTCCAAGTTTGAGACCAGAGAAGATTTCGGTATGTTGCGTGATTTTTGTCGTATTATCTTTATTTGTAGTCGGTACCATTGAAACTTTTATTTGTTATGTACCGTAGCTGTGATCCGTAACTATGGAAACCTGCTGCTGGAGATGTCCGCTATTGTCCCCGATGGAATTGTGGCGTTCTTCACAAGTTACGTCTACATGGAGAACATTGTGGCCTCGTGGTATGAACAGGTATGAAGATGCGAGAACTTCTCAAGATCAGAAGGTGCTTTTAGCATTGAGGTAGCTTAATAAATCATAAATAAATTCTCTCACTGGATTTGTAGGGCATTCTTGAGAACATCCAGAGGAACAAGCTGATTTTTATAGAGACCCAGGACGCAGCAGAGACGAGCATGGCCCTGGAGAAGTATCAGGAGGTTATTAACATCCCAAGCATCCTGGTTTCCATAATCATGTTGTGTAATGTTGTCTTTGAGCATCCTGTATTAAAGTAATCTCTGTTATCTCACTTCCTGTTGTTTGTTTCAGGCCTGTGAGAACGGCAGAGGAGCGATTCTGCTGTCCGTGGCGAGAGGGAAGGTGTCTGAGGGAATTGACTTTGGTGGGCGTCACTTGACACTCGATTTTCATTGCTTTTAACATGAAATACTTTTCAAAGTAAATACTGATCAGTGTTTTATTCTCCAGTTCATCATTATGGCCGTGCTGTTGTCATGTTCGGCGTGCCGTATGTGTACACTCAAAGTCGAATTCTTAAGGTTTGTAAAGTTATCCCTCACACGTTTAATTCTGATAGATTTCGCTTGTAATTGAGGGGGTTGTCGATTAAATAAACTTTTTGAATCAGGCACGGTTGGAATACCTTAGGGAACAGTTTCAAATCCGGGAAAATGACTTCCTGACCTTTGACGCGATGCGCCATGCTGCACAGTGTGTGGGGAGAGCCATCCGAGGAAAAACCGACTACGGCCTTATGATTTTTGCTGACAAGGTAAGTCAGCTGATGGGAAGTCAGCATAGGATTTTCTTCTTGGATGTGTATTTTTTTTTCATTTTCATGTCTTGTTCTCTTCAGCGTTATGCACGTGCGGATAAGCGAGGCAAGCTGCCCCGCTGGATCCAAGAACACCTTACTGACGGAAGCCTGAATCTGACCATTGATGAGACCGTGCAGTTATCTAAACACTTTCTGCGACAGATGGCCCAGCCCTTCAGACGGGTAAGATCAATGGTCCTCGGTCTGGATGGATCAGCCTCAAAGATCTTCAGATATTTGAGCAATGTTTTATAGAAAGATAATGATGGCACAAGTATTTTGACCTATGTATACTGTCAATATGTACTTTAAAATTATACTCTGAATATGAACGCATTTCCTGTTGAATTTACATCGTTTGCTCGAGGATCCACACTGGTGTCGTGTTTGTTTGGCAGGAGGATCAGTTGGGTCTGTCACTGCTGACCCTGGAACAGCTGCAGTCTGAAGACATGCTCCAGAAAATCGCTCAGATTGCACACCAAGCCTGACAGGAACCAGTTTGAATGGTCAACTGTGGTGTATATATTTATACATTCATTTTTTTAAGAAACTTCAGAGCTGTTTTCTACAACAATCTCATGCATTAATAAATGCTGTTCTTTTTACACACTCATCGTCTCTGATCTGTGCTGTTTGAAGAGAGATTTGAGCCCTTTCTCAAAGGAAACCACCAAAAGCAAAACTTGTAGATTTTTTACAGTGTAGGAGAAACTCCTGGAAGCTGCTAGCAACATTGCAGATAATTGGGTCTGAAGAGACCTGACTAGTCCTCTTATTATAAAGCATATAGACACATACGACACATTCTGATCGTCATAGAACAGTTTTATTTGGTTTGTCAGCAACAAACAATGCATAAATATCTTTATGGAATATGTAACATTCAACTGTACAGAATGTGAAACTGTTTAGATTACATAGCAGTTTATTGAACTCGCAACTTTATTGATGCACAAACCTCAACTTCCCAGAAATGATGCCACTAGCTAGACTGGTTATAATTTTACTCTTGTACCTTAAGTTACAATCATCCCTTCTACTCTTATATATCCCATAGAGTACACATAAATAATACACAGAATATAATAAAATATGTGCTTAAAATTCCCTCATTTTATAGGCACAAGTATTGCACTACTTCTGTTTGACAATACCTCCGAAATGTACAAATTAGCATGTACAATTTCATTACTCTCGGAATGTAACATTCTCTGTGTGCCTTTAATTTTGTATTCTTATGTGCAATTAAAAGTGATTTTAAGATTTACCTACAGCTGAAGGGGTTTGACTCTAATACTACTGTAAAAATACACTGTAAAAATATTCTACGACAGAGTGAGAACATGGAATGTAGTTGAAGGTACAATATGCTACAAAAGTAAACCGTGCTGTTGCACCCACAGTTTACTGCAGTATGGGTTATGGAAAGGATACAGAATTAAGATTTTCTGTAATATTTACAGCGCAACTGTCTTTAAATAGGAAGTACCAGAACATTCGCATAGTAACAGTTTAAATAACAGCTTCCTTTTTTATAACGCCAAATCAAATGTGCTTCTCTTTTTCCTGAACCATTTGACACTGTTTTGACAGTCTGTGCCTCAGGAAGGCCCACATTTATCATTTTAAAGTGTACTATTTTTTTATACTAATATGATGTCTGCAGTCATTACAGGGCAGTTAGATGTGAGGGTTGACAGCTCATCAGGGCATCTCTGTGTGATTTCTGATCTGTCACATGGATCCAGGTTAGCTGTCTCCACTCAGAGACGCGCGGCGGGCTAAGCTCTGTGTGCTGGAGCTCAAACCCCGCGTGTCTGTCAACCTGATGGGCCTCTGAAAGTACAAAATCAAAATTTTATCACCCGTTAACCAATCTCCAACCAATTCCTGAATTCTGTGAAATAACAGTTTGATGATGTTTGGTGTCTTACCATGGCAATCTCTTGGCTTTCTCTTGCACCCACATTAAGCACATTGAGGGAATTGGCTCTTTTCATTCTGTTTATAAACATGAGAGTACGGTTGAACATTTAGCTTCATGCTACAGAAAGTTAGCAAAATGTCCAATATTATTACCCGGCTGATCGAGGAGCTGTTTCCTGGTTTCCGACTCCTTTTAACTTCTGGACAAGTTTTTCGCTACTTCGCCTTATGGATTCCCGGAGTTTAGTGAACGATCCACTGCGCTTCAGAGTTCCCAGACCAGCCTGCAAACACAAGGAAGAAATGAATTCAAAATGCGCGTGCCTTATGAGGAAACCTGTTTGGACCTGAACATACCGGTCTAGAACTTCCCTCCTCTGTGTGTATCCAAACCGGCCGACCGTCTCCTGTACAGGTGTGACAATATTAAATTATTTCTAACATCGCTACTAGACATCACATTTAGAAGATGTTTCATACAGGTTTAATGCCAGATTTATTGTTAAAAAACAATTTCTCCACAAAACGAATAGGACTTTTTCTTTCATAACCGACTGTTGCGCACAACTGTTTGAAGAGACGTGCAAGATTGATTTTACCCTCCACTGAGCCAAACTCTTTTTCATGAGCACGCGTCAAAATCTCTTTATACAGAGCCTCAGCCTGCCGGTACTTCCCTTGCTTGAGGTAACACGAGGCCTGCAAAGCACATAAACGGTATGTTGAATTCACACATAATATTATAATATATCCCACTGTACCCCAAACAGTACAGACACAGCACTGCTATTACTATTAAACACATTATTATAATATTATAATATATTATATTATTATACACAATTTACCAATACTGTTCTACAATGTGAAAACACAGACAACATACAACCAGGGCTGGTGTAATATCATTTCCTGCCCTCACCAGGTTGTTCTTTGTTTTGGCCACGTTTGCATCATCAGGTCCCAGTCGGCTCTGATAAATGTGCAGGGCGCGTTCGTAGTATAGCTCCACCTCCTGATATTTGCCCTGGTTCTGACACAGGAGGGCCAAGTTATTCAGCTGCTTGGCTACATCAGGGTGATCTGTCCCAAGCACCTGTCAACAGACCAAGAAATACCATGTTTTAGTTTCGCGTCACCTTTACAAGACTGCTTAAATTATAACATTTGATTGATTTAGCTATAATATATAATGAACCATACGTGATGACACTAGTCAGGTAAATCAAGTTATGTAAGCTGATCTGATGACAGATGTTACAATGAGAGCAGGTGTGAATACTGTATCTCTACTGTACCTTTTCCCTGATCTCCAGCGCTCTTTTACACAGTGGCTCTGCTTCTTTGTACTTCCCCCTCTTTCCATACAACACAGCCAGATTATTCAGAGTAGCCGCGACCTAAATACAGCCACAAACACCCGGTTACAAAGACATAAATAGTAAAAGATCTAAATAAATAGTATATTTTTATTTCAGTCTATTTCACAGAACCACAGTATGTATTTGTAAACAGTACATACTGCTGGATGGTCCATGCCCAGTGTCCTCTCACGGATAGCCAGTGCATCATTTAGTAGGTTAGCGGCCTCCTTGTATTTGTTCTGATCCCTGTTAAGCACTAAATTAATGTTAAATCTGTAAACGAGAAAGGTTCCATAAACGTGGTTGGACACAACACAATGTACCTGTAGACTAACGCCAGGATATTGAGCATGGTAGCAACATCGGGATGGTTGTGGCCTGAGGACTTCTCCAGGTCCTCCAGAGCTTGCTTGCAGAGAGGCACAGCCACCTCATAACGGCCCTGAGAGGCGTACTGGATAACCAGGTTGTGGAGGGTCCTCAGTCGGGCTGGGATCTCATAACCTCCCTGCTGGGCGGCAGCAGCAGCACTGCTGTGGGGCTGCGACACTGTAACCACAAGTGACTTCCTGCCATTAGACTTAATAAAGTAATGCAGAGACTCTGCATATACCTGATATAATGTTAGCGCACACAACCCTAAACCTAGCCCACACTAAACACAAGCCAAACAACTGACAGGGCAAATATAATTTGCATAGTTAAAAATAAATGTGTGCAGGACAGTGAGGTGTCATACTGTGAGACTGCTCCTCTTCGTCTGTAGGAAAGAGGTCATCTAGAGACTCCTTGCCCGAAGTATTATCTTTATCTTCCTGTAAGAAATACAACGTTTTTAATGTCACGTTTTAACTTAATCGCTTGGGTAACCGTGTTGTCAGAAATAAAGCCATTCTAATTTTTTAAATAACTACCCTGATTTGTTTTATATTTTCATTATATGTGAATGAGCGACACGGAACCACAAGCTAGTCTAAAGCAAACATTATAGATAACACTTCATTTTACAATGCCTTGTTACATGTCACATGTGCTTAAATTATGCATAATTGCATGCCACTAACCCTAAACCAATCCCTAATACTCACCCTAATCCTACAGTAAGTACATGTTATCTGATTTCACTCAGTACATAAATGTAATTACAGGTCGGTAATTACAGATTATTTCATGATATTTATAATAATAAAGCTGGGCCTTTATCAAACTGTAAGTTACGTTGAACTAACATTAAAACCACTGCTGTAATGGCCCATGACAACATGAAACAGGCACGTCTATGACCATTAGAAATAAGCTGCTGTTAGGATGAACCATGTGGATGTTTTCAGGATGAACCCTCACCGATGGCGGCTCTTCGTGGTCATACTTGCGGATGCTGTTCATGAACTGCAGGTGTTTATTCTGCTCCTCTAAGGTAACCACCTCCTGCTCTTTCTCCTGTAGCTGCTGCTGAGCATGGGCTAGCTCGTCCCTCAGCCACTGGTTCTCCTGGCACAGCCTCCGCACCTGAGCGCGCAACTTCTGCTTCTCTGCCTCCAGCGACCCGAGGTGTGCCGACAGCGCCATCATCACCTGTGGAAGCATTAGACAGGAAAATATAATAATTATATAGATGAAATACATCGAAATGGAAATGCCTTCAGCTTCGGTGGAATAAAGAGAAACGTATCACAGACTTGATCTGCTCACCTGTGCCTCCCCTAAGCCCAGCTCAATCTTCTCCAGAGACTCCAGAATGATGCCGGTCTTCTCCTGCTCCAGGCTGCCGTTCTCTCTGCTCGTTTGGCTTTGCAGGGTCTCCTGCAGGCTGTCCAGCAGCGTGCGGTTCTCTCCACGCAAAGCCTCCAGCCCAGCAATCACCTGCCGCGTGCTGCATAAGATCTCCTCCCCAGTCAACATGTCTGAAGTCCAGTTCCTAAACAGCAAAGTTTGCATGGATGTGTATTCATGTTTACATGAAGCTATGTTTACATAGACATGCATGAGCTTACGGTCTGGTTATATACTTCTTACATAGCTCACATAGGCAGTGCATAAGCAGCACTGTCCCAGCTAATAGGGAACATTCTCAGAACATTGGCTAATGTTCTCTAAAAGTTCTCTCAAAGTTATGACAAAAGTTCTTGCAGAAACGATATATATCATATATATCAAAAACGTTATTCCTATGTTGTTAGTGGAATGTTTTGAACATGTTACAGAATTATATAAAATAGAAACATGTTACAAAGTTTGCATAACATTCTTATAACCAAACATTTAATAAAACTTCTAAAAACATATTTTACATTTTTATTACTTACATTGTTATTACTTGTTGTGGAAACGTTCTTGCAACCTAAAACAGTTAGCTGGGATAAATAAAGTAATGGGTAAAAATAAAGAAACTGACCTTATTTCTCACTTAACTCAAATTTTAAACCAAACGTTCCTTCAGCTGTGGAGAAAGGAGGACAAATGGTTACAAAACTTTCCATTTTTCGAGGTCAAACAATTGAATGTTAAATGGTCAGAGGTCGCTTATGGTCTCATTAAAGAGTCAAAAGTAAAGCCTTTCCACCACCCAAACGGATTAATACAAGACAACACAGACAGGTTGCTAGGTGAGAGTCAGTTTACAGGTAGGTAAGTACTGCTCAGTTCCCTCTGGGGAGGTAAGTAACTGAGCTAATGTTTACAACCGAGGGATGAGATCATGAGACACATCATACTGTTTTTAACCTCAATCAACATCACTGAACCTGAGAAAATTACAAAACAATAATAAATCTACTAGATTCATTATGGTGGAATTAAACGACGGCTATCTGTCCGTCATATTTCTGCATTATGGCTGTTCCGATCTGTTAGAATGGCATGTATCTTGATGACAACATGTGTATCATATAACTGACTGCTGTATCTGATGAAGACCCACATGCAAAACGTATAGGAACAGTAGCCAGCACACACCTGACTTCTAAACAAATAACTATGACGTGGTTTCTGTACAAGATCCCTGCACTGGTTTATTTCCCTTATTTTCATACGGGTCAATTATAATCAAACGATCACCTCTGATAGTCTTTTCCTGACACAAAACAGTATAGTGTTATATGCATGTTATGTATATTGTGTATACTATATAGTTTCTCTCTCTCTCTCTGTCTCCCTCTATTAATATATTATATTATATTATTTATAATTGTACACACTAAAATAATTATTACCATTAATTAAATAACGGCATTGAGTATAATTAAATTACATAAAATACGATTTACAAACTTGCCCAACGGGCTTGGCTTGAAATACACGTATCTGATAATTCAAATCGTATCGATATTTCTGCTTTTGCTACAAAAATAGCACTTTCAGGAATACAAACACCGACAATCAAACGTACATACGACTGTAATACTACAGTTCAACGTAAAGCTGTTAATTCTGTCAGCTCATATAAATACAGTCAACAGTATTTATTTACCTGCTGAGACACGAACAAGTGACAGCCGACGCGTCCCAACGTCAAGCCCGATATGATCCAATAGAAAATTAATAAATGTATTCCGTCAACTCACGACTCACATCTTCATTTGTGGATTGTAGCGGGGATAAACGGGTCTAAAATAGTCAAGTAAAACCTCCATCGCGGTCATTCACCTGTTCTTGCGTCTCTCAGACTGTGAATTAACAGCGCTTACCTGATCCGGCAGTTCCCACCATGCACCGCGGCTTTAGTGTGTGCCATCTATCTGTGACAGCTCTGAACTGCGCCAATACAAACACTGACGTGAAGGCTACAGAAGGGTTCCTTTAGTTCACTAACATAACACGTAGTTAACACGAACTAGCAATGAACAGTGCTTAAACAGCATGCACTAATCTTATTATTTTCAACATTTAGCCTACTAATATATTTCAACATCAAATGCTGCATTTGTTAACATTTGCCAATGCGCAACACAAGGTCCTCCAAACATCTTATGCTGTTCAGCAAAGCTCCTTGTTTGGACCATCTTTACACCATCTGTCTAAATGTACATTCATTCATGTGGAGGAGCCTTCAGAATACAAAACAAATGAGGAAACATCACAAGCAAATCTTCTGATTACATCAATGGAAAGGGAGGAGTCTGTCTGTGACACCACACTGGCACGGATTCAATAAAGCCGCTTAGGGCGCGTTTGGGTGCGAGGGAGGGGGGTGTTGCCTGGGTTTGTAAAGTAAGCAGCATTAACTTTGGCCCCATCAGACTGGCTTAACTTGATGATAGGAAAGCACAGAGATCAGGAAAGCGGGGGTCACATCTAGAAATCGTCTTCAGCTTAACGCACAGATTTATCACAGTCACAAGAGTTGAGAATGATGTGAAGTAAAAGTGGAATTAAAATCAATAAACGAGACACGATACATCAAAACACGGATTTACTGACACACTTCACTGCACGGAAAACAAAAAACAATGTGTGATCTGAGGAAAGAATTCCGGGGAAATAAAGTGGAAGAATTATGAGAGCAGTGGAACAACTGGGCTTGGACAGATATATGAGACTGGAGTGATTAATGGTTCAGCTGCTACAGACTGATGCCCAATAAGGGCAGCTTGGCTGGGCCTCTACACTGTTCTCAAACAGAGAGAGCAGATCTAGTGCTCTAAATGAGATGGGCTCCCGGTTTATAGACTCATAAAATCGGATGGGCGATCAAGTATAGGTTTCAGTATAGGTTATTGGTTAACTGCTATGCCTGTTTCATATACATATGTGGTGGCAGGCTTTCAAAGTATTACAAGTGATTTGTTACTTAAAACCTTCAGCACTATAATTTGAGTCTTGGAATCAAGCCCTGTCATCGAGGAAAGGTGAACTACTTAATATAATAATTATATTAAGATAATTTACTTGTATATTTATCGAAGCGGCTTTGTCTTAAGCAGACAGGTGGTTATGGTAGAGCAGTGCTAAGCACAGACAATGCAATGAACATATCTATGTAAAACCCCTCCACACCCCAGGTGACCTGCACAGCTGTTCATATTAGCTGTGATGTTGCTTTCAAGTAGAAATCCTGTAGCTGTGCATGTGCAGAGTAGAGACTATGAATATCTATGGGTAGGTATATAAACTGAATGTATAGATGTTAGATGTAATGTTATACAGAGTCACCAAAATGTCAGAAAGTTGAGCTCCCTGATTTAAATACTCAGTGACCTTTACACTAATGGTGAAAAGAGAGAGAACATGCCCACACCTTATCACTGACCCACATGACGCATGTTTTCCAGCGATCTTTATATACATCTAGACTTACAAACCTGCACTAGGACACATTTGGGCTTCATACTTACATTTGATGTAAGTATGAACAGTTGTGTGGTAACTGTTAATAAGTATGATGATGGTCACAGTGGTCTAAGTTCTGAGGTCAGAGGTCTTGGACAGGCAGAGGAATGGATGTATGGATGGAGGGACTCATGACTGAGTCAGTGCAATTCAATCTGGTGTGCTGGAACACGGAAAGAGACAAGCTTGCAACCCAGCACTAAACATAGTGCCTGAAGCACAAGCGAGTGGACCAACTCTGGTTTCAATGGAGGACGGAAGATTCCCATGCCAAACGTGCATGCACTCTCGCACAAATGCTCACTCGGAAATATTACTTAATGATGCAACAGGTTGGTACACTCAGCCCCGAGTGTGGCTAATGTCATCAATACTACAATTTGTGCAAAAGCTGACAAAACAGAAATAAATTATTCACTGTAGAAAGGCTAAACAATGTTATTTTGGGGTATAATGTTTTGGGTAATAGGAAGGAAACATGGTAACAGGGTTGCCAAATATTGATACACAACTAAATATTACATTTTGGTAATTAAAATAAACTAACAATCAAAATTTCCTTTTACAAAATTAATGAAATAATGGTTCAACAACAGATTATCGGATTTTGGTGGTTATCTATATTATATTAATACTGTATTTTTCACAACAGAAACATTGCATTTGTACCTCTGATACTCAAGGTAATTACTCAACAGTTTGTATCTCTTTTGTGAAAAGTGGCTAAAAATAAAATAAAGGCTACACTTCAGTATCAGTCACACACCTTTATTATGGAGTCATGGAACACGCATCTCACTTCAACAACTTACATAACAACCGTTGGGTCATATCTGCTGGGATTGTAGCTCATATGTCTCATGTTTGCCTGGGGCCCATTGGCCTGTTAGAAAAAAGGGGAAACAACATAATTTGTGTACTTACATCACATGCGTATCTGTTTAAAACTGTATGCATCCAACAAACGATCCCAACTGCGTTTGGGTGGCAGAAGACCTTCATACATATTTTGGCTAAATATATCTCAAGTTATTTAGCTGACTGAGTGTCTACACAACAATGTGTAGACAGGCTATTGACAAGTATACGACAGTGTGGATATATATCTAATTTGCCACATATTTATTGTCTCTAAATGATTAGGGTTTCCTCAAGTTCACTGTAATCTTTTTCAGTCTTTGACAACATGGAGTGTTTTTATTAATGTAACAAAGTAAATAGGCTTTATTTTTGACACAGAGATTTTAAAGGTCATGCCCTACACATAAAGCCCAAAGCTGATGCTGTGACATCATAATCCCTCTACATTCCTTCTTTCCAAACAGCTTCGGACAACCCTGGACCAAACATGAAGGTTTTTTGTTAAATGTGATCAATGTCTTTTTTGCTGTGAGTGTAGACGTGACACACTGCACGCAGGCTGTGCTCCCAGCAGCCCCCTACCTTCCA
Source organism: Botia kubotai (assembly GCA_036877585.1). Classification (NCBI taxonomy): domain Eukaryota; kingdom Metazoa; phylum Chordata; class Actinopteri; order Cypriniformes; family Botiidae; genus Botia; species Botia kubotai. Next base: position 2,927 of record JAZGTI010005794.1, on the reverse strand, counting down.
TTATTTTCCTAAAAGACATGTGTATGCTGTTATGAGATAAGGGGGTTTTCTATGTATGAGGACCCCCACATGCCCAGCTATCACTGTGCCCATGATCGTAACACTTCTTCTGTGACTGTTCTTATTCACTGCCTGGCGTGTTTTTCTGTTGGATGCTTGGTTACTATGCTTGGTTTTGGAGCAGACACTAGCTTGATTTTTTTCCTCTCCTCATTTAACCCTTTAATTTTCCTTAATTTGCTCCGTTAAAACCCCCAAACTCCCACTTCACAGACAATAAACAAGATTTAAAGTTTTGTTTTATGTACAAATTTAATACAATATGAGATTTGTTGATCTGTCTTTGTACTGTTTCAGTAAACTGGTAAAGTGAAAACAGCATGTTGAGTGAAAACCAGAACCATAGTGGTATGGCAGATAATCAAGGAGGGGATAATGGCTAAAGTGATCTGTGAAACTGGACCCTGACTATTAATATAGTTTGGCGCAGGTGGGGAGGGGTTGAGTTATTTCCTCTTCCATCTGTTTGTACTGTACACACACTTCCACAAACACGTCCCTTCACTGGGGTGTTTTTTCACCACAGGGTTACTGAACATTCTGGCCCACCTATCATGTGGCCAGTCATGTGGTCTTGACGCATTTCCTGGGGCGGAACTACTAATGAACAACTGGATGCATACAGGAGTATTACTTAATCAAGTGTTGAATGAAATTGATTACTGGAAATCCAGTTCCAGCCAACCTCCAACACAAGAGCGCTGCTGGAATAGTTGATCTATATTAATACAATAGAAATAATTCAAATAAAGATGAAAATTCTGTCACGTGCTTACTGTAGCTATTTTAGAATTATTACGTAATATGGCAATTGCAACGTGCATCACGTAAAACTTAATCGCATGCAGACACAGAGACATATTTCTAACAACATGCGAAACATTTAAGTCACACGAGTCTCACATGCACATATATTTCCTCAGGCATGATTTTACTATTAAAAATTAATGTCTCATTTACAGTTTGTACACTGTACAGTAATTGGACACACTATTTGGGAACAGCCTGTCTTCACCTTTGGGAACATGCACAGCCTGGCAGCTTCTCATAGGCAATGATAGTTCACTTATACCTTGTACTTAGACAGATTTATGCATTTTTGTTTTAATATCCAAAATACAATTTTTTTTTTTTTTATTGTCCACCACCACCACTAAAAAGTATATATCACAGAAAAAACAAACAGGATTTAATTGCCGAAGTGGGCTTGCTTTGGGCTCTCTGAAGCTCTACAGAAAACGTATTTAAAATGTATTATCTATCATTATCGGTTATAATAAGCGTTCCTTGTTTCAGCGAGGCCTTTCTGGAGTCTACGTCATAACCCTCTGAACATGGGAGGACAGGCCACTGTGAGGGGGTGGAGACAGCTGTCTCCCCATTTCAAGTGTTGTGATGTAGGTTCTTTCCTTTTAGAACTTCTGAGGGGGTGCAGCCGACCAATGAGGTTCAAGCATGCGCGAAGCGAGCGGCCAATGGGCAATAATCATCGAGGTATATAAACCAAGATCTGACGTCTTGCAAAGCTGGGCAACCCCTACATTGGCTTTGGTGAACAGGATCTGATCCCGCGGACTGTTACCTTTTCTCCCGTGCAGGTAAATTTAATGGCTCGGTAATTTGAAAAAGGGTTCATGTGGAATGTGGGTTATTTGATGAAACTATTCAGCGCAAATTAAAAGGACATAATGCTTATGCAGCTTTCAGTGCAGTTGACCTAAAGTTCCACCCCATGCAAATTAATCAAATCTAATTGGTTGTTAATGACCTCATGCATGGTATCTGGATTCGTCCTTTTTCTTCTGGATCTTGAATAATGGAACGTTGAAAAGGCTTGGTTTCATATTTTTGAAGCCAAGGCCGCTTTGCTCGTGGTAGGTCTGTGGAAAGTTTGTCCTTTAAAGAGACATAATGCATTGGTGATTTAAGTGAAGATGTCTATGGCAGTAAAGAGCTGTGTATCCGAGTTCTGCTACTTTGGCACAAGGTCGTGTCATCTGGATAAATTTGTAGAATTTAAGTGACTGCAATCTATACTAAACGTCTGTCTTTTTTAAAACCCAAAAACGATTCTATAAAAAAATCTCCCTTTGAAGCATTAAATACTTCTGCTAGTTTTAAATGAAATTCTTCGAAAGCCGATTGGCACGGATGTGATACCATTTTTGGGGTGAGAGTTTATAGGCTCCTCCCCCAGCAGAAATCAGAGAGGTAAATGTGTTATCTGCTGTGATTGATGGGGTGGGCCTGGCAGTCGTGCTAAAAATATGCAGCAGACTGCAGATGATATAAGCATGCAAGCCATGCAACCAGCACTCCATGTGGAAATATGATGCAGTGGTTAAACCTAGCCACATATTTTGTTACCAAGAGACTGAGGTTTAATTGAGACACAAAACAGTATGCATTACCCTTGTCTGCAACTGTTGGCACCTTCATCTGGAAACTGGCTTCATTTGTCCTTCTCTAAACTCCAACAGTGGCCTGAATGGCGGAAATGTGTCATTGTCAGCATTACTTTAGTTTTTGCAGACTTTTCTAAGCCTCAAAAGCATCATTTGTTAACTTGCATTAAGTTGTTTTACCCTCTGTTTGGGCAGATCAACAGAAAAGTGCAACCATGACTAAGAACTGCCACAACGATTACAAGATGAAGTTCTCCTTGGAGGACGAGTACCCTGACCTTTCTCAGCACAACAACCACATGGCCAAGGTGCTGTCTAAGGACATCTACACCAAACTAAGGAGCAAGTCAACTCCCAGTGGATTCACCTTGGATGACTGCATTCAGACCGGTGTGGATAACCCTGGTAAGCAGAGGTCTACACATTCAAAACACAGTGGTGCTTGAACACATTCCCCCAATC
>JAZGTI010005792.1:0-24680 GCA_036877585.1 Botia kubotai | reverse complement strand
TTTTTATGACGGTATAACGGTATTGAAACTGATACCGTTGCTATTTTTAGATCCCGCGGTATACCGTATTACCGTATTACCGCCCAAGCCTAGTGGAGCGCGTTGCATCTGGTTATTTTTTTGCAGAAGTGATGTAGTTAATCTGCTCACTTAAGCAAATGTAAAAAGAGAGACTATTAGTGTGCTAGTTTTTTGAACAAAATATAAAACCTGCAGCCACAATCATAGGGTGCTGTGATGGGTTGCTATAGTGTTTCTAGTGCTTTTAGCACATTGCTGTTGGGTCACTAGGGTGTTCTGGGTGATTGCTGCACAGTTTGCCTATAGCACAGTGTGGGACAGGTTATGCATTTTGTTAACCTGGAGCGTGCACTGTAGAAATAGTGATGCTTGTCTTACATTTACATTTAGTCATTTAGCTGACGCTTTTATCCAAAGCCACTTACAAATGAGGACAAGGAAGCAACTTCAACTGCAATAAGAGGCAACAGTGAATAAGTGCTTATAGACAGGTCTCAGGCATTTCAACACCGTATAAGAAGGTTTTTTTTTTGTTAAAGAAGTAGAAGTGGCGGTGTGTTAGTAAATTAGTTGAAGGCTGAGATGCGAGTCGGTACCATGGGATCATCAGGGTGGAAAGAGAGGTAGAGCTGGGTGTCATCAGCATAGCAATGATAGGAAAAGCCATGTTTCTGAATGACAGATCCTACAGACGCCATGTAGATCGACTGTCTTGGTAAAGACAGTCTTGTAGATGGACAGTAGATGGACTGTCTTGGCAAATGGCATTAATGAAAGTCAGAACCTTGTCTGCAGTTCTATTGATACTGTACCTTTTTCATCTGGCTTGCACACAGATAAACAAATAAAGGCTCTGCTTGTCAAAATGCTGTCTTGTTTTGTCCAGAAGATTCTTTTAAACTGTCGCTCCTGCTAAGAGCAAACAAGCAGCAACATTAGCATTTCTGCCATCTCCTTCAGGTCCACTGGCAGGAGGTAAATACCTTTCGCTGAACATCATGAGCTCATGGAAAACACACAATGGCCTTCCAATAAAGACTCTAATGTTGTAGGGTTACTATACAGCTTTTAGAAAACAGGCCCTAGTTTCTGGATTCATTTGTCTTTTTATTCCTGTAATAAGTTTTGAATCATTCTGCTAGGGCTTTCCTTTTATGGATATGGTCTGTGATTTACCTTCAACTCTTCGGAAACATGTGGTTTTGGTTACTCCGGGAAACCAGTGGTCTGCGTGCTTGGTCGACTTTTTTGAGGGCTGCAGCAATAATGAGAACCTACAGACAGATGTAGATAGAGATGTTTAAGTATGTCCCTGTGGTTATCGGGTCTGTCGATCACAAAGCAGATTTTGACAGAGGATTATTTTTTAGGTTTATCATAAACCTATTATTGTTCCATTTGCATTTTAAACATGTAGCACACACTTGGAAGTGTGAGATGATGTGACAAAAATGGACATTTCTTGTTTCCTCCTTATGACATCACTCATCAATCAGCCGAGCATCTCCTTTCTACCACACCACAATGCTTCTCTAATCTGAAGGTTTTAGAACTTGCACTCACCTGGGTTTCTAGAATCGTATGCAAAAAAGAATTGGCTCACTATTAATGCGATGACTAAAAATAGCGTACCATTTGAGGTTTTTCTGCTACTGAATAATACCTGCACATGTGTGAATCTAAATGGTTATATATTGCAGACTGTATATGATGTTTCCACCTTATAAAAGCGAAAACATTGCAGCCCTCAGGGCCCACGAGAGCCAAATAAACACGCAAGGGCCTTCATTACACTCCTGAACACTAAGCCCTCATTTTCCCAAAAACATCAACTAAATTACACACCAGACAGGCTGAAAATATGCTCAGCTTTGATATGTGTTTATGGGATCATTCTGTGTGTGTGTGTGTGTGTGAGAGAGCGAGAGAGAGAAAAAGAGAGAATGCCTCACCTTTCTGTCTGGTTGGGTCAGCTGAGGCTGACTCTCAGACATTCCACGTAAAATGTCTGTTGGCTGCTCAGGTGTTATTCTGTTTCTGTTTTCAAGAGTTTTTTGCAGAAGCTGTGGCCAAATGGTTCGTGCACGTGCTGTGACACATTTAGCTGCACCGCTCATGCGGGCAGGTTGAGTCCAACTTATGTCATTTCCAAACCCCTTTTCCCACCATTCACCTCATTATTGCTTCTCTTGACTACCTCTTTCAATAAAATGTAGGGAAAAAGAATATTGTCATGGTACATTAAAAGCATATTTTCCCAAAACTCTAGTTTCCAGTTGACAACGACACTCTCTCTCTCTCTCTCTCTCTCTCTCTCAGGTTGCCATCAAGTACATCAGGAAGGAAAAGATAAAGGATGAACAGGATATGGTTCACATTCGACGAGAGATTGAGATAATGTCGTCTCTTCGCCACCCACATATCATCTCTATATATGAAGGTATCTATTCATTCATCCATCCATGTGTCCGTCCATCCTTCCATTCATCTATCGGTCCATCTATCTATTCATCCATTCATTAACCTGTCCATCCATCGGTCTGTTTGTCCCACCATTTGTCTATTGTTTTAGACAGCTTTCAGAATAGTCCAGATTCTTTAAAACTTGTTTTAATATGTTTGAATAAATTAGATAATTCTGATCAATTACAAGTTAGAGTTTTAACTTAATATGCCTTAGCTTTTTCTTCCCTGTTACTGTTTGGCCTGTTAAGATTTCTGGTGAAACCCTGTGTTGATGATTTCTGAAGGTATTTACAGTCTGGTGTCTCATCTGCTCATCTGGAGTCCTTCAGCAGTCCTGGCATGCTCTTAGCATGCTCACTGTGGTTTCATCTGGGCTTACAGAGTAGTTTATTTTAGAGGACTTTCTGTATTCATCTTTGTTTAAAGTCACCACTCCTCCTGTGTTGTGGTTGGCCCAGCTCAGAGATGGAACAACACCCATTTAAACCATCCTCTGGAGATACCAACCTTACACACATCTCTGGAGACTAATTGGTTCTTTTTTGTGAGTCTGGCTTTGTGTTTCATTTCTTTAGTGTCAGAATTTATTCTGTTTCATTTTGTGAAGTGTCTGTTATATAATGTTTATAGGTTGGGGTAGTCATGGAAACAGGGATGCAAAAATAAATGTCAGTTGTTTGTATGCTCCTGTGTCAATGTTTAGCTGTGCACAGAAACAATGATTCAATTTGTCTCTGTGTTCCTGAGACATTCCTTAGGAAGAATAATAATAGAAGCAAATAAGAATATGCTGTAGCCCAGCAGGTAAAGATCTCGCAAAGCTGAGGTCATTGATTCAATTTCCACGAGACACACAAACTGATTGAAAATACACCTTGAAAACAATGTAGTAATCTATAGAATGGTTTGACAAAAACATAGATATCTGAGGTCTTGTTTTCAGGGGAAATGTATGGGAAACAGGAAACCTCTATATAAAAAGGAAAATGTATATTTTGATTAAGCTGCTGTCAGGTTGAGAAATATTGCACATTTAAGAGGATTATTCAGACTTTAGTTTGTTGAAAGCCTTAAACATTATGACAGTACATTTTAGCCCTGAATATTTTCTTACAGCTGTGTAGAATTTGTCAGCCTGGCCTGATATTCAGCGACACTGTGAAAAGATAGTGATTCACTATCTCTTAAAGAGTAAAGCTACAGTGTCTGCCCCCCTCCAGACATTATTTGCACAATCCCAGAATGCTTTGTGCTCTCACTCACATCTGGTGTGCTGTGGTAAGAAGTGGTGGCCAGGACAGATTCTGTTAAAAGATGATTTTCCCTCCCTCTCTCTCTCTCTCTCTCTCTCTCTCTCTCTCTCTCTTGCTGGTTGTGTGATGGAGGCTGCCAGCAGTGCCAAACAGTTGGGTGGGGTGATATGAGGATTTTTGAGGTTTGAGAAACAGTCACTTTCTGCTGTGTCAGACTGTAATTTGCTGTGTTTGTTCCTCTCGATTTTTCAGTTCTACTGGTTGTTAGTGGATTTTTCACATCTAGTGACCTACTGAACTTTCTGGACTGGCCACTACAAAACAAAAGCCGTCTTTTTCACATCTAGTAGTTTCTTTAGTGGAACGCTGCCCTTGTGGGTTGTGTTCTGAGAATCAGGGCGCCACAGTATGTGTTTATTTTTTGATTGGAAGCCTCCCTGAAGTGACCTCGGTTTGTGTAAACACATACTGTGCTTTCCATTAAACGAAAACTTTTTAAGTATTTTTATGGACTTCTAGTGACAGCATAAACATACTGCACAATAGTTTCTAAATTCTGTTTGCCAAACTAGAATTAATCTAGTGTTTACATTGTTGATTCCAGTCTGGTGATGTAAATAATAAACATTAAGATCATTAATAGACCCCCATTGAATCTGTCTTCTAAAAAGTTCTATACATCCCGCACTACTTGCGTATTCATTTATTCATCTGGGCTTGGTCATTTGTAAACAAACCAGATTACAAACAAACAAACTGCTGCTAAGATTTTTAGTGTTGTTGTTTTGTCCTGCAGTGTTTGAAAATAAGGACAAGATTGTGATCGTCATGGAATATGCCAGTAAAGGCGAACTTTACGACTACATCAGCGAACGCCGTCGCCTGACAGAGAGAGAAACTCGACACTTCTTCAGACAAATTGTGTCTGCTGTGCACTACTGCCACAAGGTACACCAGAGACATCACTTACAAATATTCCTCTCCACAATCCTTTTCTTAAAGCCTTGTGTGTCATCAGAGCTGCACGTACAGTTAGTCAATGAAATCAGGCCTGCAGTCCAAGTTTGTTATCTTTGGATCTTATGTGTTTGGGAGGAATCTTGGAATGGCTAAGTGATGTGAACAGCTTTGTATCATGGGTCGTACATTTCAACTGAGCTGTCAAGAGAGTAATCAGCCACCCAGTTATCAAGATGTACGTGTGCCTGGTTATTGTGTAAATTGGTTTGTTGATTCATTTTCTCTCCAATTTTACTCTGATTTGCACACAGTAATTTACATCGTTTTGTAAATGTAAATTGATGTCAGACATACCAAAGATATTCCCTCTTGTGCATGTGTATGTATGAGTGCTTCCAAACCCTTGTTTCAGCATGATGATTGTATGTATGTTGAGATGTGCTAATAGTTGGTGTAAAGGTTTTGGAACAGGGCCAGGTCTTGTTTCACATCTAACAAATGCACTGCTCCAAGTCAGCCGAGACCCCAGTGGGGCTGCATTGGGTGGGCTGGTTTTAGCTGAAAATGACGTGATGTCATATCTCAGAGAAGGGGAGCTCCAAGACATAATGATGGGAGTGCAGTGAGTCATTATCACCTTGGGCAACCACAGTGGGGAGGATTTCGGGTGGAGTCGGCCAAACAACACCAGAAAGCAGCCCATCTGTTGAAAGCAGTGTGTGTTGAACACATGCATCTTTCATGGTCATCAGACATCTGTAATGAACTTTCTCGGATTCTAACCCCCTGTGGATGGGTTTCCGGGCCTGCTGTAACCCAAATGTTAGAGGAAACATAAGGTCTAACTGCAAGTTGTGCAGCAGATGTTGGTGGTGGTTTAGTTGCATTGTTCGGTCTATTACATTTCTAAAGTTTGTTAATAAATCCATCCTACTGTTGTTGTCGTTACAGAACGGCGTTGTTCACAGAGACCTAAAACTGGAGAATGTGCTACTGGATGAGAACTGTAACATAAAGGTGAAGTTTTTTATGCTACAAGCTTTGTGAGTCCTATGACATAAAACACTGACATCCTAAAACACTGCATTCTAATTCACATACTATCTGTACCATATATTATGCCAGATAATAATTACTGCATTCCAAATCATAGTTAAAAATATGCGAAGTACACAAAGGTATGGGACCACTTTGTTGCAAAAAAATTGTAGATGAGGCTAAAGAGGTCAGCAGTGTGATTTGTATGCATTAAAGAATTGTACAAAATGATACAAAATACAGTTTTGATTTTAGCTTTAATTAATTTAGGCTTTAATAATTTAATTCACAGCTTTAATTCTACTTTTAGGTATAAAAGTTATACCTAAAAGTATGTACTTTGACATCACTCATGTAGTAAAATAAGTATATAGTAGAAGTGTGTGAATTGGGACACAGCAAGTTACTTTGTGAACAAGATCAGGCCAATATGTTACAAATAAAGGTTTCCACACTTCTCGTAAAAACAAGAATACACTTGTTGAAAAACTAAACTAAAACTAACAAAACACAACTGACCTTGAAAGTTTCTAATGTTGTTGTTAATGTTTCAGATTGCTGATTTTGGGCTGTCCAACCTGTACCATAAAGACAAACTTCTGCAGACCTTCTGTGGTAGCCCACTATATGCGTCTCCCGAGATCGTAAACGGAAAACCTTACTGTGGTCCAGAGGTGAGACCCGCCATCGGCAAAATTCAGCAAGACTGTTTTTGCCTCTGAGGAATAATGACACAGACTGATGTTTTGGGTTGAACTTCTTTTCAGGATCATAAAAACATGCTGAAGTGGTTTACAACAGGCCTGCATGACACATGCAAACCCTTGAGGTTGCATCATTGTAAATTAAACACCCCACAATTTCATTTTGTTAGCGTGTGAAATCAACTGTGAATAGCTGCTATGTCTCAAAGACTGTTGTGTGGTTAGCAATGTCTTTGATAGGATTATCCTTCCACAGACCCATAGGAACAGGCCGGCATACGCCTTGTGCTTTCCCCCAAACCTGGAAACCAGTTGGAGTTTTTTTGAAACTCCAGCTGTGTCTGTGATTCTGCTGATTCTGGGTCAGAGTTGTCCTAGATTCAAAGTGAGAGATTAAGATCTAAAACACAACTGCATAAATACATGTATTTAATACATAATACCAAAATACTTGAGTGGCATTTTTGCATATAGCCCATGGCATTTCAAAATTGCAGTAGTTTTGTGCAGTAGTTTTGTGTTTTCTAGAATTTGCTGTTTTTTTCTCACAGTACAATGAAAAAAGTAGAAGCTGTACACGCAGTGACCAAACCGTTTTGTGAATAAAAGCAGTCAAATCGCCATCAGCTCTTGCTACATCTCTTGCTAATCATTTACTGTTAACAGACAGCTTAGGAACCTGGAAAACCATCCAGGCCGGTGGTATCATCCAGAGTTTTCTGCACTTTAATCCAAACCCTTCACAAAGCAAACTAATATGGCACCATTTATACCTCAACTGAAAAACAAGCAAAGTCCTTTGGCACTGCCTTATGCCTTGATGTAGAAATAAAATGCTTTTTAAAGTGACATGTTCAAAAAAGAATAGGTTTCAATAATGTGTTTCCATTTAAAATCATGCAAGCCCCATTCATCATTTTCTGCATTTCACTGCCAAACTCACTCACCCCATCATGTGTTTTTCCCCCATTCTGTCTTATGATGTTTTTTTACCATATCTTTAATGTTTTGAAGTGTTCTTCTCTGTGTTCTCAAGTAGTCAGTTGATATTGAGCTGTTTTGTGCAGGTGGACAGCTGGGCTCTAGGGGTGCTGCTGTATACGCTGGTCTATGGCAGTATGCCTTTCGATGGGGGAGACCACAAAAATCTAATTCGACAAATCAGCAATGGAGAGTATAGAGAACCAACTCAGTCATCAGGTACTGGACTGTAAATAAAACAGACTCTTATAGGCCTGTTAGAGTATGCATTTGGTATTACATAACTCAAACCATGGTAGTACTACGGTACTGTAGTATTTGTTGTTCTCTACAAAAAAGTACCAATAAATACCATGATATTACTGTGATGTGTAGGATATGAAACTTCCATGGTATTTTTATTTTCTGTGCAATTGTATGTAGTTCAAAAACATGGTTTTACCATCTAATACCATCACTGTACCACAGTACTTTCCTGTAACTGGAGAGGTACTTGTATCATGGTGCTTGTCTAAAAAACAATGTATTAGCGTGGTACTTTAAATTTAAAGAGTTTTGTTTAAATGCTTAAACATGAGGCCTGTTGTTTTGTTTGTTAGATGCTCGTGGTCTGATCCGCTGGATGCTGATGGTCAATCCTGAGCGTCGGGCCACAGTGGAAGACATTGCCAATCACTGGTGGGTAAACTGGGGATGGAAGACCAGTGTGTGCGACTGTGAATCACAAAAGGATGCTGGCTCGCCCATGTTGGCTCGTCTGATTGACTGGCAGAACCGGACCGAGCCTCGTCCCACGAAAGCCACCCGGTCCGAGCCATTGCTGCTGGTCCGTCAGCGGCCCAAAAAGTCCAAGAAAGAGAATGAAGTTGGAGTTGCCCACTGTAATGGCGAGGACAGCCTGGGCCTGAAGAGACCAAAGAGCATCTTAAAGACAAGACTATCCGAAGAGCAACACTCGCCAAGTCTGGAAGAGATAGAGCTGGTTTCAGGTATAGGAACCCTAGAGAAGGAGCCTGAGCCTGAAACTGATGAAGGTGAGGAGGAGCCAACACTAACAGGCAACTCTCTGTGTAAGATTGTTTCTATTCTTCCAAAAAAGGGAATCCTAAAGAACAACCAACAACGGGAATCAGGGTATTATTCATCCCCAGAGCGCAGTGAGTCTTCTGACCTTCTAGGTGGCAACATAACCCCCCTTGCATCCAGCTCACCACCAAAGCGAGCAGTTGGCAGAAAGGGAATCTTGAAGCGCAATGGGAAGTATTCAACATACAGCGGAACTCCTCCCATGAGTGTCCTTGGAGAACCAGCACCTAGTGATTCCGGTTTATCCCGCAGTCAGAGTCGCCCATCCAGCATCGTAAGGCATGATAGTGACCCCCTCACCAGTAGTTCCTTCAGCACCACTGACTGGCCCCCACCTGCTCCCAGGCCCAAAATCCGAGGATGTGTGTCTGCAGAAAACCTACTCCAACTAGCTAACTTCAAAGGGCTTCAGGCAGCTCCACCTCTGCATAGTGGAAAATTTTCCAGAGGAGCACAGGGTTCCCCTGGGGATAACAGCAGCTTCTCTCTGTTAGGAGACCTGGATGATATGACTCAGGTATACCAACAAGCCCTGGACATCAGTAACAACCTGTCATAGGGAGAGGGGGCCAATTGGGAGGTGGCTGGAAAGAAAGATGGTGGGATAAAGTGGAAGGTGTTTGTTTGGCATGTTGTTGACGACCAGTGTAATACTGGGATTCTATGAATGTGAGTCTTTTTTTGGATGGGATGATGTTGGAGGATGTACAAACCATTACCCTAACCACAACTCCTAGCCCCTTACCACTAACCCTGCCCTGCCTTACCCTAACTATAACCCTATCCAATCTTATACACGTTTTCGAAGTGTTGAAAGGAAGTAAAATGTCAGTCGGTACTCTGGGAAATTATCTCACCATACAAGCAAGAAATTAAATTAAATGTTTACATATTAAGTAAAAGGTTAATAGTTTAGCATTAAACTAAGAGACATGATAGAACAGCCTGATGAGGCAAAAAAAGAGCCAACCCGAGTTTATCAAGCACCTTAAAACTATCACAGAAAACATCATGTTGTGGTCTTTACTTTCCAAAAAAAAGAAACCAGGGTCTTGCTCTAAAAGAACTGTTGTTTATTATTTATTATTATTTTTTGTAGACTTAGTGATATTTAGTGATACTAGTGTGGTCTGGCATTACTGGAAAAATAACATACCGAAATCTCTCATTTCTTTAATTGGAACTGACATATATGATTATTTTTTTCCTGTTTGTTATTGTTGATATGTCATTTACACCACATATATATATGTATTACCATCAAACTTATATCGGTCCTGTAGGACGAATCAATGAAACGTATGAAATTATAGAAGTGCCTTTTTGTTTAATTTCTGTTAAATTATGTATGTCATTTCCTTGAGGTGGCAGAAGAAGCCAGAGGAAGCTGTCATCAGGTTAACAGCATTTTTTATTTTTTTTTATTTGTACTGAATGCTTAGAAGCCCAGGACCTCAGAGCACAATGTCTAGCACAATGTCTACCTTACAGCCTAAAGAACATCATACATGCTTGAGACCACTGTTTGCATAACGTTGTTTAGAAACTGGAAAAGCTGGCCAACGATCAGCTTGAAAGGAAGCTTCCATAACCCTCTACATCAATGGGTACTGGGCTACTGGGTGTTGGGTACTTCAAGGTTACAACATCTCAGATTAAGTCCAGGGAGTTATCTAGTGAGCTGTTTGCAGCAAGTTTTTACATAGATAGATAGCTATTTGATTAAGACCGGCTAGAGCCACATACAGAGTCTCCTTATATGGCTGTAGACCACCCCCTTCCCACCTGTTTTGTACACAGGTATCATAGCTAGCTAATGAAGGTAATACATTTTGTTTTAGCAAGTGTTGAACAATGAAGCAATCCTGGTGTGCATTCTGGTCTGTGTTCGGCTGTAAAGGCTCATTATCATTTAAAGGACATGCACTGTTTTTGAGTTCATGTCCATTGAGGAATTTTAACCAAAGTACATAACAGGCATTTCATGAATCCCCTAAAAAATCATACCAACTTGTGGCATTAGATGTTAGAAATCTCAGACACACTCTCAGCTTCCAGGAATGTTCCAGGCAGAGGCAAGCTTGTTTGGTTATTTCCTAAGGGTTTGACTTGTAGAAACATGGTCTCTCATGGTGTTTATCTGTTGATCCTTGTGGATTTCATTGCTCAGCTCTAAGAATAACTGATTATTGGTTTTCTGTTGAACTTTGATGCCCAAAACTCCCTGCCAGGGCTAAAAGCAAACACAAACAGACCGATTAGTTTCAAAGCAGTGATGAGCCAGCAAATTCCAAAGTTCCTTCAGAGGCATGTTTGGACTAGATCTTAACTCCATGACCCAGAGAGCTACCCTGTGTTGTTGATAGGTGGAAAAGCTTTATTGTTTGTGTAAGTCTTTAGTTCTTTGTCTAGTCAGTTTGAGTTTCTGACAAATGAAAGTGTCATTTTAGGTATTAGGTGGTTGTTTTTAGAAGGTAAGTGTGCAGTATTTATAGTACAGGTGAGATGTTTACTGAAGTAGATTTGTGAAAGTATTTAGAAAGGCAGGACACTTAGTAGGTGGGATACAGAATCAAACACTGAAAAGTGAGCTTTATGTTTTGCTGCATGTGAAGAAAGACGAGTGAAAGTGTACATGTAGAGAGATAAGGAATGTAGTGTGTAAGGAATGTAGTGTGAAAATATTAAGGGATTTGGTATAGTATACCAAAGATAGATGTTTATGAGTAATGATATCAAGCCATCAGATGAACCAATGAGATGCAAGGGGGCAAAGTTAAATTAAAAATGACTACTATCAACATCATCATAAAATGAAATAAAGGGCAAAATATACCAAAAAAAAAGATTGTGGAAGACATTTTGCTTGATGGAGGTCCAGGGTTAGTATTGTAGACACATCTAACGTGTATCGTTTTATATTGCGTTGCATTGTATTGTCAACTGGATTAACAGTGATCAAATTATACTATGTTAGTATTTTTGTTATTTTGCTTCAGTTTTTGATTCTCCAAAATATTTTAATTGATTTACATTACAGAGGAGCGTTGTGTGTATGAATCAACAATCTCTCTTGGTATCTACAGGTTTTTAGCACTAGCTGAGCATGCTGTGCTTATGTCTGGCATTTAGCATACAGGCGATCAGTCTCACTACTGCACTATTTCATCAGGGGCATTTGATGCATGCAGGTCACTAAACGTCGTCTCACAAATCTGACCCAATATTTGGTGTCACAATATTCACTATCAACCTTAATTGTCCTAATACTTCAGGACAAATTTGAGCAGCCACCCAAATGTGCCATTTCTAACCATAGTGCCATTGTAACTGAGGCTGAATGCCATTTAAAGACAGGTGGCCATTGCAAACATGCTCTAAGCCAAACTGGAAATACCTGGTGCATTTAAGTTAGTCAAAATTCATTGTAGAGGAAAACTTGACTGGATATTGTAATTTGACAGTACTGAAAATGGTAGTATTATGTTATTTATGTATTATTGTTATTATGTTTAATTACTTTTGTTGGTCAATGCCATAGTCTTTTTTTGGGGGTTTGGTATTATTTTCAAAATCCTGGACTGCCAAAGGTTTTTTGTTCAGTGCCTTTGCTATATTTTATTATTTTAATTTTTTAATAATGAAATTATTACAATTGCATTTTTATACTCTATTTATTGGTCGTGAAGCCATTTCATGTAACACCCCTCCACACACATTGTCTGAGACATTGTGTGTGTGAGTGTGTCAATACACAAACAAACACTGAAGACAACTGGAGAAGCAGAAAGACAAAGACAGACGTTGCATTGTGGTCATGTTGTTGTGTCGTTAATCTTTGTTGTGCTGGAAATATCTTGCTAACCAACAGTAGTTTGTACCACAAAACCAGATCTGTGTAAAACTGACTCAATAAATGGATCATTTCAAAGAAGTTAATATCTGTGTCAAATTTATTGACTGTGTTAGTGGATTATTTGACATTCATGCATACATATGGCAATCAATATCCTGTGTCTAACATTTCTTGGTTTAAATATAACTTATAAAATATTAATATTAGCTATATGATTGTTTCACACAGTGAGGATAGCAAATAGCATTAAAATATAGTACTAATCTTTTCTGTATGGCTCTTGAACAAAAAGCACCTCAGAACTCATGCACTATATTTAGTGCCTGAACACATTAAATATATGAAAATTACCACCATAAGCCTTCTTTATAAATATATATCCGTTTTTGTTTAAATAAAGAAAGCCATACAGATTTGGAACAACATAGGGGATAATGACAGAAACAATGAAAAAAATTCAACAGCCTCAGAAAAAGTTTGCGTGAACAAGAAAGGAGAGGATGTGAAGAGAAATACATAAAGGAGATCACTGTCTTTGCCAGCATTAATTTGATCCAGATTTCCACTAGCAGGGAGTGGTGTGGGGGACTTCAGACACATGCCAAAAAGAGTTGCACAGACTAGACTGACCCAAATACAGTTGTACTACTAAAGTTCTGATTTATGATCACATTTCTTGGGTTTAGAAGACCCTACTGTTTATGTCTATTAGCACACAAGCATGTTTACTTAACTGTATGTAAAAACTGTTGTATGTCTTCATTTGGATAACTATTAACTAACTAAATCTGACTATAGACTACTAAATAGACAACAGACTATAACCCTAACAGTTTTGCATTTTAAGAAGAACAGTTTTTTTTAATAGGCCATATATTATTTTACAAATCAGGACATGCAAAATTGTCCTAAAGGAAAGTTTTGTCAGATTTTTCTCACTAAAACAAAAAAAATAAACAACCAAAATTTTACAGAATTAATATTAAATTATTCATGAAATAAATCACCTGTATTTAAAGTAGTACTGGTCTTTCTGTTTTGATTTTAAATATTTGAATGACTTGCTCACAAATTAATTGGAATGTTTTTATTCTTTTCTTCCTTTCTTTCCTTGGCATTCTATAAAAATATGTTGATACAAATAGAATACATAACACCAAACAAAAATAGGGGAATTATGATAATATTACTAAATATTATTTACTTTTACTTTACCAAACAAAACAGTGAGAATCGAGAAGGTATCATGTTCATGTTTAATCTTGTTAATGTTGTAAACTTTGTGTGTATTATATGGATGAAAGTGCTAGAGGTCATGAAATCAAATATATAAATTCCTTACATGTTAGAGAGTTTTACTTAGATTTAATTTCACTATAGATGAAAAAATCTTCTGTTCGTCCTGTTTCTAGCATCAGAATTCTAGCAATTTCCACCTGTAAATGTAACCGTAGTCTTGGCTTGTTGGTTCTTAGAGCAAAATGTTTAATGCTCTCTCTCTCTCTTTCTAAGTCGCTTTGGATAAAAACATCTGCTTAGTAAATAAATGTAAATGTAATATTTAATTTTCTTTTTATTATTATTCATAGTGGTAATGGTATAGAAGCAACTATTTGACTAGAGAGGGGCACTTTTCCTTTCTGACACAAAAGGGGCAGGGGCTGCACACCACTGGACAGGATGTTCCAATTTTCACTTAAGAACTCATTATTTGAATCTGAAATACTAATCCAGAAACTGTGAGAAATTACAACTGATTATTTGTGCAAACAATTTGTGCTAAACAGACCACACAGATAACGAAGATTCATCTAACATGCTCTAATCAATTCAATATATATACATTTGCAAATATCCTACGCACACTCACACACTGATAAATATCTAGTCTCAATCTCACACACATGAAATCAATGTAGTCTGCAACAGAAAAGACTCATCTGCCTTCTTTCCACCTCTCCTGTGGCTCAACCTCTCATTTTCTCTTTCTCTCTGTAGTGGTTTTGAGAAAGTTTCAAACATTCCTGAAAGGGTTCCACTTGGCAGCAGCCAGTCAGCAATGAATTCCAGAATAGAAAGACCATGGCTAAAAATAGAGATAAAGCAAATTTGATAAAAGAAAGATGCCTTACAGAAACTTTCTGTGATAGTACTATGGTTCAGTGATGAAATCTATTGGTAAATAGCACAATAATTAATAGTATATTTGTTTATCATATTTTATAGTGTTTCTACAAATGAGGATATCCCCAAAAGGAGGTTTTGCTCAGATTCATCATGTTTTACTGACTTTTAGGTATGAATTTGTCCTTAATATATGGTTAAGTATGCCCTCCCCCACACACACACACAGACATGTTAGGTTCCTATGCTTTGGATATTCCATAGATGTAATGCTTTTTATAATGTACGGACTGTGTATTCTATCCCCCAAACCTAAACCTTACTGAAACCATTTTTACATTTCTGAAATAAGCATCATTTAGTATGATTAATAATCCATTTCTCTCATGGGGACTGTTGGCTGGTCCCCACAATGCAGGTGTATGTGACTTTTACCATCTTTGTGGTATACCAAATGTCCCCAATATAAACCAAGAACACACACACACTGTACTAGACAAGGTCTGATTCAGTCTGCCTGTTTATTTTGTGTTCTGAGCCCTGCTGCGTTTTAACCACAGCAGTTAATGTTTAGAAGGGGAAGAACACATCTCCTTTCTCTATCCCAGGATAAACTCCTGTCCATCAACACAAGTGCTCTTTCGTCTCAAACTGTCACCCTGGGGGCTTTTTTTAGCACCAGACTGCCATCCAAAGCTTCTACTAATCATCATACTTTTTCTTATGTTCTTCAGTGGTAGCTGGCTCTCCTCCAGCAGACCGGCTGTGCTGCATCTTTTGATATTCCCTCAAAGCTACAGGCAACACCCACTGATGCATAAAGACCTTCATGTGTCTGAGTAGTTGGGGAAAGGTTTCAGAGCAGATTCTTTGAACATCTGCCCCATTTTTAAAGGAGAAATGGCAACGGTTTTAAAGCAAAGGCTTGGGGTTGCAGCTGCATTTTATTTGAAGGTCAAAGTCTTAGTAAAAAGACAGTCATAGTTGTGGCTGTCAGGAGGGTTGTCTTATTAAATAAAATAATGCTGGATATTGTGTGGCCAGACTGATTTATTTTAGCTCATTTTCAGGCATTGATGTTTGCCGTGAACATATTTAGATTGTTTGTTTGCTAAACACTTTGCGAATCAGCTCAGCTGAACGATTCAAAAGAATCTGTTTGTGATTTAGATATCTATGGAATACTTGCACTAATTGCAAATTTGAAATGGTATTGCTTATTACTATACAATGGACCATAGCTACTTAGTGGATAAAGTTTTCAAAGCTCTAATTTAGCACAAGAAGACTAGTTTGTCAAAACAAGCGCTGTTAAAAACCACAGACAAAAGTCACTTTGGATAAAAGTGTCCACTAAATGCCTAAATGTAAATGTAAGTATTCCATTGGGAATCATTGGGAATCAAATGATAAAAGGTGTCAGTCAGGTGAGAGAAAATCATAGGGAAACAAATCACAAAGGAAGTTTTGTCAATATCACAGTCTGTTTCTCCTTGAAAACTTATCTCCCCAGCTAACAGGGAACATTTTCAGAACATTCTCTAAAGTTCTATCAAAGTTATTGGAACATTTGTTAATGGTATATCTTTTTATATATCATAGCAAAAACATTAAAAATAAATTGTTAAAAACATTTAAAAGCAAAAACTGGACTTTTTAAACATTCCTAGAACATTCAAAATAACTTTTTAACACTTTTGTTACTTAAAGGAAATGTTAGGGAAATGTTCCTACAACCTAAACTTTTTAGCTGGGTACAGGTTTAGGAGGGATCTCAACAATGTCACAAACTGTGCTCTGGTTTGTCAAGAAGCCAAAGTCTGCAATTAGAAGTCAGATTTTAATGTTTAAAAATCTATTATCCGAGACACATTATTGTATGGCTTATACTGTAAAAAAAAAACTGTCACATTTTCCCCCCAAAGAGTTTTAGAAGAAAAAACATCTGATACAAAGGTAAAGCTTAAATGAAACAAAACTGAGAACTCTAGATCTCATGAGGTGTGAAAGTGAACCCTTTAAACAGTAATATATTCCTCTAACAATGAAGGCAACGCTTCAGCTGTATTGGATAAATATGTGAAGCACATCTTTATCTTTTAAACGTAGCTTCCAGCTGTGCCAGTTTTCCTGGCTTTCTCCCACAGCCTGTCTCTGATTTTCCTAGGACAGTTGTTTCTCTGATTAAAATTTCTTTTATCCTTTCCGTTCTTTCTTTAATATTTGGCCTCTTTCAAATAAAGTTTAAAGTCAGAATCTAGGAGAGGAAAAGCGTTTATGCGGAGCACAGTTTGGAAAGGGCTGCGAGTGGAATCTTTGAGATTTTATTTGTGGGAAAGTAAGAAAACTGCTGATGGTTTTTACATGCCATAGATTTAAAGCTGAAGGCAAGCGCATTTGGCATGTGAAGTCTCTAGTTAACATTTATACAGGCAGGATTACAAGCATGGCCTGATTTCAGCCTAGCCCACGATAAATGGGGAAATAGAAAGAGTTAGCCATAGGAAAATAGGATTTGTCTTGTAAAAAGAGTTGGCCTTAGAACACTCTAAACTGGACCCTGCTGGTTATACAGGACTAAAAGATACACATTTTTATCTCTGGCTTACCCTCCAATCAAATTTTCACCATTTCTTTGAATTGATTTTGATTTTGGATTACTTAAGAGACCAAAGCTTTGCATATGGAGTTATGTTATACAGAAATGTACTGCAGTAGGAGTCCAGAATAAGGGGGATGACAGAATAAGAGTCTAGAAGAGGAGTCTGTTTTTACCCTCAGGTGGTAATTTGAGAGTGTGATAGACACAGATTCAAGGGCACTCGGCTGAACCTTTGTGGATTTTGTCTTCATGGTGGTCTCTACCTGTCACCATTGAAGGTTTATGATGCCAGATTTGGCCTGTGTTGCTCTCAGCTCTCATAAAAACCTGTGAGGTCACATCTCTGAAAACACACACAGAACCTTTATCTCTTTTCCATAGTTAGAAAATGCACACATGCACATATAAACACTTTACCACACAGTGTTTGCATCCTCCTAAATATAAACATTTGCATTGATGCATTTGGCAGATAAGTTCATCCAAAGTAACTTTCAGTGCCCTCAGGGTTTATCAGTATTTGCATTCTTTTGGAATTGAACACATAAAGCAGAATTTAGTTGCTTATGGTTGCATTGTAACATTGTAACTTGCATTTAACAAAAAATATCAACTATGTACTCACAAGTGTATGTCTATTGGCTGTTGTACAGTGGCTTTAAATGTGGTTTATACAGTCATTTACATTTACATTTAGTCATTTAGCTGAAGCTTTTATCCAAAGTGACTTACAAATGAGGACAAGGAACCAATTTTAACAACAATAAGAGCAACAATAAATAAGTGCTATAGACAGGTCTTAGGTATTTCAGCACAGTATAAGAAGGCAATTAAAAAACAAAAAAGAAGTAGAAGTGGCGGTGTGTTAGTTAATTAGTCAAGGAAGTGAAGACGAAATAGTTGAGTTTTTAGTCGTTTCTTGAAAACAGCTAATGACTCAGCCATTCTGATTGTTATGGAGATCATTCCACCAATCGGGCAGAGTGAAAGTAAGAGTTCAGGAAAATGATTTCTTCCCTCTTTGGGATGGAACCACAAGGCATTCAATAGCGTTGTGTATGCATTTGGCCAGCATTATTCAAATATTCCCACACTGTGACATAAGAAAGTGGGGGAGGAGCGAGATTGACTGGGATGTTTTTGGCAGGTTGTGAATTTGAATCGTTCTTATGATAACAAAGGCAGAGATTGATTTATGTTTACAGTCATAGTATCCTCTGGCAAACATATATGCACTATGTGTTCTGTGTTATAGAAGGACTGGGCATAAAAGAGCTACAATAATGTATGTATGTGAAAAATAAAAAAACTTTATTTAACCTTAAACCATGATAACATATTCGGTTAGACCCAATACACAAAATAATGTTTTTTTTAAAAAAGCATCATATGACCTCTAAAAATAAAAAAATATTTTTAATTTGCTTTATTTCTAAAACAGCTGTGAGATGTTGCAGGGGAAACACATAAAAATATAGTCCTTTTAAAAAACAATCTCTCTCAGAACTCTGACAGCCCTTCATGTAGTCTGATGAAAGGCTCCCCAACCCCCCCCCGTCCGTCACACACAATGTTCTGGAAAACTTGAGTGAGTCTGAGAACAGGGTCAGACATAATAGAGGAGGTGAGGCAAGAGAGGACATGAATAAAGGAACGAGACAAGGATGAGATGCTTCTGATATAAAACAGAGAAGGTGGAGTCCTAAAAAGAATTTAAACAACCAGGTGTCCTGACTGATGATGTTGATACCCATGTTATCAGGGTCCAAATGAACACTGTGTGCCAAATGCCAGTATATAAAATGGAGTTATTGGCCAATAGCCTTACTTGAAATTACAACATCACATGTTTAAAGAGCAATGCTGCAAGCCTTCCTCAAGGTTTGTTTCAATGTTTTGGACTTTTGTTATGAGTGAATTTACTGGCCCATAAGATAAAAATCTTAAATTATTTATCTTTTAGAATCTCAATGGTTTCTTCTAGACAGCAATGAGATTAGACTGAAAAACAGACCCCAATAATCTCACACGTGTCTCCTCACGTATTTCAGTCTAGTTCAAAGTATGTGTAGATTTAAATGTCAGAGCAAATGTTAATATTTTAAGTCTGTTTGTTGGAGAAGCTGTTTTACCACAGTTGGACTGAATAAAGTTGTGGATGTCTGCCAGCACTGGGTTAGTTGATTTATGTCGCTCTCTATCAAAACACAAGCGCTGAGAGCTTTTGGGCTTGTCTTCTGCGAGCACCTGCAGGCCACACTCTGCCTCTTTAAGTTCTCTTAGCAGTTCAATGTTTAAGCATTTCAGTCATGAGAAGATCAAAGTTGGTAATGAAAGGCTTTTTGCCCGTAATCACAATACTGAAGTGTGCTAAGCAGAAGAGATGAACACACTGCTGCACATTCCTGACAGATGATCTCACAATTCACCTAACAAAATATAAATCTGACTCTTTCTTTCTTTCTTTCAAGACAGAATTAAGTTTTTAAAATTTTGATCTGTCTCCATTTACTATGTTGCTGTTCTTAACCTCAAACCAGTGGCAAATAATCTGACTACAGATATGAATATGTTTACTTAAACTATTTTTTTTCTTTCTGTGAATCTTTTTTTTCCTGTCAATCTTTCTGTGACTGTGAATCTGACAGCCCAGCAAATTTATTCCCTTGCAAACCCAAACAGTCCCTCTTTGAACCTTTATGACCAGTGGATCCTAAGCGCCCTGTTAAGGACGCTTAGTGGGGCAATATTGTGTGTTTAAAAGAGCAGACCAGAAGTCACTTCCTGTCTGATATGAATTCAACGTCCCTTCTATAAACCAAAGCCGATTCATATGTATCTTCTATCTGTAGCAGTGTCATGACTTAACTTCCCTGAAAAAGGAAGAGAAAGAAATGATCACAGGAATGTTTTAGATGCAGCTTTTCAAAAGCAAATTAAGATGTCCTGGATGAGGTTGCATAGATAAAGATCTGTTTAACAGCAAAATTAACAACCAGATCCAACAGACATTTGGCCCGAAGAACAAAATCATTGTTGCATTTATTTTAAATGTAGTAACTCAGCAATCAGCAACGCAGTTCAATCATTTAGATGATCAGTGGCAAATATTATGTGGTGAAATGTGTATTAAAGCAGTCATGGATTTTACTACATATAAGTGTTGTGTTTTCAAATTATGAATCATCGCACTGCCAGTTCATAACCCCTGGGGTCACTTTTTATTTAATGTTCTTCTGTTAAAGCATGACATTGTCCCAGGTCCTCATCTAGAAGAAATTTTAAAAATTCAGATCAACGAGCCATTAAGGTGTCATAATATCTCAGTGAACGGTGTCTTTTTGCTGTTTTTGTATGTCCTTTGCACTGCAGAACAATATTAGAGTGCAATAAAGCAATCTTGCTTGTGTGATTATGCTTTAAACCTTTCCAACATAAAATAAAACAAAACAAAAATGATCTCACCTGTCTCTGGTGTGCTAAAATTATGCTATGTATGCTAAATGCAAAAAAATAAAAAAGACCCTTTATGTTTATTTTATGTTTTGGTTTAAAGCTGCAATAACTTTTATGGTTAAAAACGAACAACAACATTCAGTTATTGATCACGTATGTAACAGATAGGTATTCAAAGACTGTTTGGCAATAGTAATTTTATTATAATGATTTATAATTTAATCTGTTGGGTCCAGAGGTAAAAGTAGCTTTAATAATAACAATGTGTAGGCAACTAAATATTTAACTGCAAAGCAAAAGCTTACTAACTTAAACCAGCTTAGTACAGTGTGTACTTAAAGAGCACCTATTATGCTTTGTGTTTTTTATTTTACCTGTTTTTTAGTACTTGCCAGCCTCAAGAGATATCAAGAGATGAGACCTCAAGATGTCACCCCAAGTCTCTATGACATTCTGATGCAGAGCTATGATGTCACAAAGATCTACCTAATGTTAAGTTTATGGGATGGTTTACTGAAAGTCTATGAGTCGGTTGCTAGGGTACTATTACTGGTTGCAAGGGCGTGATTTTAAAGTTTTAATGTTACAATTTGTTGCTGGTTTCTAAGCTGATCCCACCCTCAAGTCTCGATGACATTCTGATGCCCAGTTATGACGTCACAAAATTCACAAAGTCTATGAAATTTTACGTAAATTTTTTTGCAAATTGGGCAAACAGCATACAACCAATTGTTTATAAAAGAGATAAATGGTGTGGAACAAGTTTTGTCCAGAAAAAGAGGAAGAAGTATGCTCCTATGAGAATAATAGTAATGCTTTGCTTCACAAGCACCACTAATTAACAAACAAATAAATAAATAAATCGATATATGTAGTTATACTGTATTAACATCACTTTCCTTTCAATATGACAGATCCAATTACTCACAAAGCCCTATTCGTTAGTTTAATAATCTATTTACTTATCTTTACATTTACATTTACATTTAGTCATTTAGCTGACGCTTTTATCCAAAGCGACTTACAAATGAGGATAAGGAAGCAACTTCAAATACAATAAGTGCTATAGACAGGTCTCAGATATTTCAACACAGTATAAGAAAGTTTTTTTTTTTTTAAGTAGAAGTGGGGGTGTGTTAGTAAATTAGTCAAGGAAGTAAAGACGAAAAAGATGAGTTTTTAGTTGTTTCTTGAAAATGGGAAACCACAAGGCGACGGTCGTTAGCTGAACACAGATTTCTGGTGGGCACATAGGTGCGCAGAAGTGAGAGTAGGTAGGGAGGTGCGGATCAAGTAGTCGCCTGGAATGCAAACATCAGAGCCTTGAATCTGATGCGAGCAGCTATTGGCAGCCAGTGCAACTGGATGAACAATGGCGTGACGTGTGCTCTTTTAGGTTCGTTAAAGACCACTCTAGCTGCTGCATTCTGAATCAACTGCAGGGGCTTGATGGAGCAGGTCGGAAGCTCTGCGAGGAAGATGTAAAATGACTAAATGTAACTGGGTAAGTCACATAACTTGCCCTCTGGAATACCCCTGACTTTATTATTATTGTTTAAAAAATAGTATGATTAGCATATTAGTGTGTGTTGCTGCTAGATACCACTAGTAGTTAACCAGATAGTAGTTTACCAAAATTGATTTAAGTTGTTTTGATACTCATGAATCATGTTGGCTTTACTTGGTTCAGTCATGTTGTCTCTACATGAAGTGTTTAAGTTTGCATGTTAATTCTTTGGTTAGAAAATTTAACTTAAACATGTGGAACAGTGAACTGAACATCTTTGGTTCAGTGAACTGAACCAAAAAACAATTATTTGGCCCTAAACTGTAATACAACAAACAAACTATTGTAACAACATTTCTCTTTAAACATTTAGGGAAGAAAATACTAATTTGACGATCTGTTTGGAGATGAGAAATGAAACCTTACATACATCACATGATTTCTGGAAGTCTTTTCATGTTTTATAAGAAAACTTAAAAGACGGCACAGTACAGCAGCTTCTGAATACAGAGAAACAATTTCTTTTGTATGCGTTTGCATCTTAATGGTGCTTTTTCAATTACAATTATTTAGAGATTGTCCTTTTGTTGGGTAAGTTTTATATATTCTGATTTTAATAAAATGTCATCATCCTCAAGGTAATATGAAATTATTGCTGTGTATTCTCAATAATGCTATTCAGCAGCATATCAATGACTAGAATGAGAAACTGAAAGGATCTGAAGATTATTAATAATATTTGATTGTATAAAGTATGCATTATTCTATGCATTAGTTACATGAACTAAACTCATAGCACACTTATGTTGTTTCAAACCTGCACTGCTTATATGGAACACAAGAGGAGACATTTTTAACAAATGAAAGTTGTGTTCCTGTAAGAAAATCATGATCCCACTTTTGAATTTTTTAAATTTTGCTGTACAATTACAATAATATCCTATAGCTCAACTGTTAGACCATGATGTTAGCAACACCAAAGTCACAGTTACGATTCCCAAGTATGCGCATACTGATATTAATTTGAAAGTTCACTTTCCACTTCCATATTGATTTTTATCATTCTTACTCTGAATGTAATATTCACTTTTTCATTCACAGCAAAGAAACACCATGAATGTACTTGGTAAAACACAGTTGTTGTCTGAAAGACTACACAAGAATTTTGACAGAGTCACTGAATGTGGGAGATCTACTGTTAAGAAAAATGGACTTGGGAGCTTATCATGCTGGAGTTTATTGTGGAGATAATGAAGTCATTGATTTTATGGGTAATTCACCAAATGTGTTTATTCTTGAAAGCAATAAGGCTTTAATCATTGTGACAGTTTTTCTAATATCTCTGGGCTTTTTTAAACTTCAGGTTCTATAAACAAGAGGCAAGCATTCTTATCATCAAGCACCCATAACGTTCATGAATATGGTGTTGTTTCCAAAAAAAGTGTTGTTCACTTCCAGTGTGGAAAGCAAATTGAAGTTTATCGTCTGAGACAACATGAGACATTTCCTCAAAATTTTGCTGCAAACGTTAATGAAGCAATGGAAAAATGTATTTATTACCATATCCAGACTTTTAACTGCCTTCATTTTGCCCTTTGTGTTCTGGGGGTAAGATAAGTATTTTTTGTTTTCTCATATGTCACAGTCAAATATTTTAAATATTAAATATTTCCTTCTACTTGTACTCTGCAGGTAAAGATCTGGCCAGAACAGGTGGACAGTAACGGGTTAGTTGCCCTAGTCTGACACAGAAAATGTCTAAGTATAAAGAATATAAAGGTATTCTTTAAACATGTTGTGTTATTTCATGGACTATTAGCCAAATAAATGTGCTATGAACAATTTTGGAGCATTTTCTAGACGTTATTGCTAGCCTTCATCAAGCTTGTTCATGTGATTTGAACCAAGTTAGGTTATTTATTGCTCCTTTTCTATTTCTGAATGTATAATGCAACTGGTTTAGAAAGTCATTCATATGATTCATGTGACATGGATCTTTTTATTGATTCTTAGACTGTGTTTCAAAGTCTTAAATTTTTTTGTGTATCTGTTTTGAAGGGATATTGAAGCCATCAGAATGGATGACATTACCGAGAGATAAGCTGAGTGCAACACACTAACTCCATCAGAAACAGAATAATACACCAGATATAGCTAATTCATGTTGGTTGTTTAAAAGTTTAAGAACCATGACGCTAACAACAATTACATTTACTTATTTGGCAGATGCTTTTTATGGAAGCATATGCGTAGCAAAATTCAATTTGCAATGCAATATGCAAAACGGCAATGCAATATGCAAAATGACAATGCAATATTCAAAACGGCAATGCAATATTCAAAACGGCAATGCAATAATCAAAACGGCAATGTAATTCTTTATTTAAATTTACATTTTCCATCACCTCCACGCGTGCAAAATTTGGTGCAGAATGAAATTGAAAATTAAATTATATTATTTACATTTGCCATTTCCAACAGTAGTCTTAAGTTGTAAAGTGAATACTATTTTAATGCTTTATAAGTAGCATAATTAAAATTAAAATGTATAACCCAAATTGATTTGATATGTGTAACGTGTCCAAGCAGAAACAGTAGCAAAATTATCATTTAAATGTTATTTGTC
>JAZGTI010005791.1:0-24681 GCA_036877585.1 Botia kubotai | reverse complement strand
CTTATGTACAGTAATCCATCGAGTTGGTTTATGTAATTGATCCAGCTATAATGACAGACATATTGAGCTCATGGGCTGTTTGTTCTCATACGTGGTTTCCTGTTTTAGTATTACAGACAGTTATTCTGTTAGTAAACAGACAGTTATTCAGTTGTAAAGTTGCATTGCATGTGTAAAATCCTCTGGGGGAAAAACAGATTTACATTAAATCAAATTTTGCACACATTGTACTAATGGAGGTTATGATATTTCTGCAGTAAATCTGGCACTTACACGTTAGTACACAACAGTAGATGTTTCAAATCTGAGCTTGTGTAATGACATGCCTAATATCTTTAGAATCCCCAGATAATTAGTTTGATTACAAAACCAATTCATTTTATAAGTAAACACGCTGGTAAGCTACATATAAATGTTGACTTGTATTGCAGTATTGACTTAATATTGCAGTAATGTGTAATCTGACTCAACAGCCGCAGATTTTATCCTGGCTAATTGAATCAGCCTCAAATTGTAATGGTAGCAATCGGTTCATCTCCTAACCAAGCCTTGCACATTAAAGCACTCTGACCTAGTCATGCTTTTGTCCCGGTCTCACTTACCCTCAAGGTAGCTCATTAAGTCACTAATCATCTTCAGTACAGTCATCAACAACAGATGTTGCACGTAAATGAGATTGAAGGCTTAATTACACACAGGAGCATGGATACATTATACATCAAATACATGTACAGAGCCTGTAAGTACTGTTGCAAAGATTCCGTCTACATTGGACCTCATTTCCTAACGATGAGAAATGTGCAGTGAATGACAGTTTTTAAAATAAATGTGTTAAAGGTAATATTCTCTGTAAATACTCTTTCATATTACATACATTATATAAAGGTTTCAGAAGTCTTAATAAGCAACGTATCTACCTTCACAATTTACACCCATAACAATATATATTTTTTTGTCCACAATGTAACATCATTTAACAATTAAATTCACCATAAGCCACAAACCTTTAGAATGTGTTTGGAATCTAATTATGACTGAAATGTCAGTGATCCAACATGACAAGTGGACACTGTCAGTCGTTCCTCTAATGCAACAACCCCAGTTTCACCTCTTCAGCCTTTCCTCATTTACGTATGCATGCAGAAATATGGCATTTACAAACAGTAAAGAAATTGCCAATGCATAAAATCCCCAGCTGTCTTTGCTCTAATTAAGCTGAGTTTTTATTTCCCGTTTGTCATTTCGATTCAGTCTATAGCGCCGCAGCCAGGCGCAGCCATTGATTGAGCCGAGCCTTGAAATCCAGACATGATTGCGCACATGCGGAAATGCGAGAACATATGCCCACCGGCAACACTGCATTATCACACCCTCTCAACTGTGGTATAGTCAGCCCTGCATCAAAATCCTCCCGGGACGCTTAAAACACTCAAGGAGGGCCTTGGTATCTGCTCGCAACCATACGTCGAATAAAATAAATTACATTTTTCAAGCTTTTTATTTTATTAGGTCTTAAAATCATTGCACTGCATTTAATAAAACCGCAGAGTCACACTTGTGCAGGTCTGGGGGGAGCAGTCAGCCCTTAAACAGCCGTGCCAGAGTATGATTGAGAGCCCTACAATGGTCCTGCCAGCACTTTTTGAAAGATTTCTGGCCACTCAAGAGTTTGAGCAAAACAAATGGCAGCGTACCTTCCTCCCCCGGTGCTTGTCACTGTGAGATGTATAATCAATGTTCTGCGTTGACCTTTCTAAGGACATTTATCCACATAAATGTTACAATGAAGAAAACAATAGAGAAAAACAAAGAGTAAGGCTGAGTGTCAGGATTTGGCTTACCTCACAAATGATATTGATAGTGGACTGTAGTAAGACACTGTGATGGCAGATTTCTGCGTTCTAATGGAGGGAACAAAATAGAATTGTTCAGAATTAAAATTAATTTTAGATTTATAGTATGAACATGTATTTTAAAGATTATAGAAACAGTTGAGGTGTTTCTGTATATAAGTCAAAGTCAGATACTCAGGAATCAATGTCAGCATCATCATGATTTGTCCTTATTTTAAATGTTATTTGATCTGAACAGGACTCTTTAGGAAGGTGTTTTTCTGTATGGATTATTGCGCTTACAGTATATGGGCCCTCTGGGTTTCTTCCCATTAGCTGTGGAGTTGCATTGCCACCCTGTGGTTGTTTAATAAAATCATAAACTCATCACAACTAAGCAGATGGAGTCTGAAGAATACCAATTTAACAATATTACAGCAGAGAAAAACCTATTTTTGATTTTTAGAAGGAACATTTAATTTTTTTTTCTTTAGTCTGGCCTGTTACATTTGATCTGAGATATTCTCAGGAATGAAACAATTTTTTTCAGAATTAAGAACAATGAAATGTGGACTTCTGTGACATGAAATCTTTTAAGATATAAACTCATATTAATTACTCATATTTGTTGCTATGCCACAGTAAATTCATTCATTTAAATTCATTCATTGTCACTAACACTTTCTTCACTGTACAGACACGTTGCTTACATACATAAAGCAGGAATTGGCTTTACAGTCCATGACAGAGTTCTCTAAGGAATAGCACTTTAAACAGAGCATTGCCATTGGCTGGGAAATGAACAGACATACTGGGAATCTGGGCAATGCCATCAGTTCTGGCTTTTACCTTTAGTGTGGAAGAACTAACCCTAATTTACTGTCCTTATTCAACCCAGTATTTAACCCCAATATTCCCAACATGATTTGATATGGGACAGTACCTGACAAAAAGCAGATATTTGACAATTATCAGAGATTTCATTCATCTCTGTTACAGTGTTCTCTAGATTCTATTCTAGATAATACATACTGTATAAGAAAATACTGAAATATCAGAACTGTCGTCCGACTCTGTGCATTTATTTAATATTAATTTATTTAATATGTTCATTTTCATTTAATTATTTTCAAACAATATACAATATCTCCTCTATTTATTTATTTATTCACTTATTTAGTCGTGCTTTCATTTTCAGACACAAGGTGGCGGCAAACTAACAACGACGTAGGTAACGTATGTATCGCAGCTATTTGGTATTTTAATATTTAAATCTGACATGCGCAAAGGACACTATTTTCTTTGTTATGTTTGCTTCACAGTGGACTTTTGGAGGCTCACTTTCCTCCATCTTTATCAGGTCAATGAATGCAATGAAAAAATCTGCAATTATAATTGTTGGAGCACAATCCATATTTAACAGTTAATGGTAAATAGTGATAGATTAGCGAACTTGCACCTACATTGTAATACATAAATGTTAGCCAGTATTTTAAACAAATTTAAGTTAGGAAGTTTAACTAGAAGTAAATGTTGGTGCCCTATGAAAAACTACTACAAAGCCACCAAAAGTGAATTAAAATGAAGAGTTATTCAGAGCTGCTATCTTTAAAAAGCGTAGCCCCACTACATACATGCACTCCAAAATAACGGTCACAGAATTTCAATTAGAAACAAATGAACTGTTTGCAGTGCAGGTTATTATGGAGAACTAGTACAAAGGAGCATCAATTCTCTGAAAATTCTTGAAAGTTTTGTTTTTTCTTTGTAATTTTGCACTTTGTAGATAAGGCCCAACTTCCAGCCTGGTTTGTTCATCACACAAACCTACCACAGATTTACGATAGTACACAAATTGTGTGGACTACTTTTGCTGTGCTTTTGTGGTTCTTTTCAAACTCTGACAGGTAATCAAGATCTCATGATTATTCATACAAATGACTAGAGCTGTTCTTGGCTCTAAAATCATGCACAGATAGGCATCTTCTGGCACATGCCGATTCTCCATTGTGCTTTGCCCCATATTTTAAACAGTTTGGTGTTGCGGTGTTGCCACTGTTGCTTCCAGAAGCTGAGCAAGAGGGTCTCCAAAAATACCATTAGATGCCCAGCCCCACATGTTGCCCTCAGCCTAAAACGATTAAACTCATATAGTTAATAAGTAGCACTTTATTGGCAAATACAAGTCGTAAGGGTGGAGGGTGTTGCAGATAATATTTGTTTTCAATAAAGCACTGAATCAATAAGGAAAAGTCAAATGATAATTATAAATTATACACAGATGTCATTTAAAGAATGTGATGTGAATTTGGTTCTTTCTAGAACTTGGTGAGATCTTGTTATTTTTTATTATCTAAGCTTTGCAAGCCAACAAAACAGCAAAAATCTGGAAAAATAAAAGTAAAAGTACTTATTTGTCACACCTATTACAAAACACAAGTAAAAATACATTTTTTGCCACTTTGCCGTAAGTAACATTTTTTTAACCTGAATGTAATTGAATGTCACTTCCCCCTCATAACATAACTTATATTATAACTTATAACTTATATTATTTAAATAAGCATACATATACAGAATAAATATTGTATTATATATCCACTAATTACATATATTTCAAACCTGTTCCCTAAATTCTGTTTCGGCCTAATAATTACAAATATAAGCATATGTGGCATTTTGTTAAAACTGTTAAGTACAGTTTTTTATATGCGTGCAAATATTAAATTAGAATGTAATAGCTATTTGAACCATAATTTTATCTCAGAGCAAATAAAAGATTATGACTTTATAATGTCATTCTAATCTTGATTTCGTTCTTCATGATTTAGGAATTTGATTAGCCTCGGAGGAACTGGAAGCTTGTGGATTTTCTTCAGTCTGTTCATTCCGAGCAGACCGCGGATTTTCAGCCTGCAGAGCTGCAACAGTGGGCGTGGCGGCACTGCAAACAGAACCGGCGAGTGAGTACGCTGATGACTGAGGTCATTTGCATATATGAAAATAATTTAAGCAGCAGGTGTGGAGAGAGGTATGGGCGTGCGTACTAGCTTTCTCTTTGATGCAGTTCCAGTCAGGATAACTGTCCAGATGTTCCATGAGCCTCGCACACAGTTTCACATGCCCAACGTAATCGAGAAGCACGTCTATAATCGGCCCCGCCCAGTGCGAGTAGTTTTCAGTGGAGATCACCTCACAAAACTAGCAATGAAAATGGAAAATAAATCGTTTTATACACAAATATTCAAAAATTGTGTAACCTGTTTCACACCACCTACTTGAACGCAGGTCTTCTGGGGAACTTCATCATGGTCGCCCCTGTAAGTACGTCTCGCCTTTATTGGTGGATGAGGATCGTTGCCGTAAACACAATTGAAACACGACAGGGCGTCACAGCCGTGGTCCATCAGATACTTCAGTAAGGTCAGGTACTTCATGCAGAACATAACAGTGGCTGGAAAGGTGGTTGGGTGAGTGGGGATGTAGGCGTTCACATTAGCTCCATGTTCCACCAGCAGAGTCACTGTCTGTATGCATCCCTGCCTCAGGGCTACCAAGAGCGGGTTGAATGTGTCCAGGTTTGGGTTAGCCCCGGCCTTCAGGAGCATGGTGGTGGCATCAATGTTGTTGTTTATAACGGAAAAATAGAGAGCCGTGCTGCGTCGATCTTCGTACATTAGGCAACGATCCTCGGACAACATGGCGTTGACGTCAAAACCAGCCTCAATCAGCAGCTCCAGAATGTCGTCCCTGTCGCGCTCCGCTGCTAAATGAAGGGGGCTGATGCCGGACCGCCTCACTCTGGCTTTACTTGTGGCTGGGATGAGCATAGATACTATTCTGAAAAAGATATTTTCGAGTGTTAGCTTGATTGCCTTGTGCGATTGGGCGGGTTCGGTTCCAAAACTAGATTTTAGATATCGTGTTAGAATCTGACATCGTTAGATCATGAACCATTATTTCGCAAGATGATTAATAAACATTGTAAACGTCTACAAAGCTGATGTGTAATGAAATATTGCCATTTTAAAGTAACATTTATCAAGTATTATGGTATGAAATGATTAGATTTATTGTTAGGCAAGTGATATACCCTTAAACACAACTTAACTAGAAACAGAGTTAGGTTAAGGTTACAGGTTAGCACCCTCTTGCCACAGCACTGTTTTAAAGCAGCCATTGAGACTTACTTAGTCGCACTGACATTTTTGCGGGTACACCCGTAAGTGAGGAGGTCTTTGCTGAAAATTAATGCAAGATCGTGAGATGTACTAAACCTGAACTCTGAAGAACCAATGGCCTCTGCATACAAACAAGGTGTTCAGACCAACTTTGACCAGGAAACATTCTTCCCAAAGGATATCGACTTTATTGTATTCACAAATGAACTGTAAGGGAATTCTGCATACCTATCATTGCCACGCTGAGCGGCAATATGAATCGGCAGCAGTCCTGTTTTGCCAGGCTTGTTTGCATCTGCATTTTGAGATAGAAGGAACTCCACAACATTCTCGTGCCCATTCTTACTGGCTTCATAGAGCGCCGTGGCGCCGTCTGCCGCCTGGCTGTTGAGATCAGCGCCTGAAAAACAATGAAATTTCACCATTTTGATCAGGAGGTTTATTTGGAGAACATGTAGGTTTTTATTAAAGGCGGCCGCATGCTAATAAAATAAAACTAGTTTGTTACCATTTTTTAAAAGGAAACGTAGTGAATTCACTTTTCCGCTCTGCGCCGCCACAAAGATAGGAGTGATTCCGTAATTGTTGGGTATGCTGATCTTGGCTCCAGCTTTTACCAGAATCTCACAGATTTCCACATTGTTTCTGCACACAGCCTCATGAAGAGCGGTCCAGCCTTGAATGCACTTCTTATTCACCGACGCACCGTGATTCAGTAGCATGGCAACCATCGCCGGGTTCTCCTTCTCACAAGCTGCAGATGTGTAGAGTTTATAACGTTACTGCCGAAGTACATTGGATGAAGTGTAAGAATATAGATTCTATATAAACCAGCTTGTGGTTAAAGGTCTGGGCTGGTGTCCAAGGTTATTAAAGAGAACAGTTATATATTGTACAGTATAAGCTTTTCACCATCATACTTTTACTTAGGCACTTAACTCAGTCAACAGGGACTGTTTGTGAAGTAAGTGTACTGTGTCACTTTGGGTAAATGTAGTTAAATAAATTCAATATCACCTTTGTATAGTGGAGTCTCTCTGTCTCTATTGGGAATATCAGGATCAGCCCCTTTCTCAAGGAGACACTCGGCGCATGCGGGATTTTCCCTGGCCACAGCTAACATTAAAGCGGTCTGATCCTTTAAAGTGCGCTGGTTAACCATCCCAAGTTGAGCTATGAGAATAACGTTCATACACAAAATTAAAGCAACGTGTCAGAGCTCTGATAAATGAAGTTAGTAATTCTCAAATGAAATGGAATAGCACCTCTCAGGAGAATTTTAATACATTGATCTTGTCCGTAATACGCCGCCTCGTGCAGAGGAATCCATCCGTATTTGTTTGCTGTGAGAAGGTTGCACTCAGAGTTTTTAACCATTAGCCTCACTGTTCCTACATCTCCTTCCGAAATGGCCCTAACAATAGGCTCCATCTCCCTACGGAATACAATTTTTAGGATGGTAAAAGGATGGTAAGTAAACCTTTATAAACTCATATACCTTTTACCCCTGTTAAAAAGAACAGCTGGTGTACCTTGCAGGCATCTTAACTAGCTTAACCAACAATCTCTCTTTGGTCAATCAGCTATATAAAAGTAAGGCCATACTGGTTGATCAGCATAGTTATGCTCATCCACCAGCTATACTAGCGCTAACCAGCATAAACTAGATGGAAATTCATGTTGGTCTTTTCAGCAGGGATGTAAATCATAAGAACAGTCTTTCTTTTATGTTTAAATGTGGTCATTTAAAAGATTACTAACTCTTCCAGCTCAGGTGTGACCTGAACCGAGCCGTCGTATCTTCGGTAAGTCACCATCCGCTTGCCATAACAGGTCGTGAAGTGACTAACCGAGCACACAGCTGAAAGTTCTCTGTTGGAGATAAAAATAATGTTAATATACACTAACATTAAATAGAAAAATAACAAAGAAACAAAAAGAACAATAATGTGTGTGTGTGTGTGTGTGTGTGTGTGTGTGAAGCTATACACACACCAAATGAAACATCAAAGTGTCTGCCACATATTTAAATGTAATGTTAATGTAAACGTCTCGCAACAATGGTCCAGCTGCATCAATGGAGGGAAGAGTGTAAGCTCTCTAATGGCAGATTACAGGGAAAATCCAGTCAAGTGCACTGGGGCACAGAAAGGCTAGTGTCTCTATTTATAAACAGTGGCATGTGTAACGTTGGCTGCTGCCATCAAATGAAGCAGAACAGGTGTAAAGCAGTTGTGCCAGACGTTAAAGTGCTATGCAATATCTGTAAGTGATATACAGATATCTGTATGTGAATTGTGACCTTCCCTGTAAACTGTATCATCAAAGCATGACCTGAATTTTTTGTGGCAACATTAACCAGCATGTTGTGACCCTACAGAATATCTCGCTGTTTTACATTTAGTAACGCAGCTCAATGAAAATCACCCCTGATCCTCATTGGTCAAATATTCGAAGGTGTTCCTGTGGCTCAGCTGCTGTAATTTACAGCAACACCTCATTTCTGCTTGTGTGAAACACATCAAACTTTGTACCTAGGTGGATTGGCAGGACATGCAGCTGGTTCAGGCTGCTGCTGAGGGCGGGTTGATGGCGCAGCTGGGCGTGAGGATGCCGGCTTGTTTACAGCAGCGGAGGTCTTAATGGTTTCGGTCCTCGATCCAGAGCTGTGGGCATCGGCGAGGCTGCGCTCAATCGCCAGTTGTAGGAGCTCATCATCAGACAGGTTGCTATAGAGACTGTAGTCAACGAATTCCATGCTGGTGCCGGTGGAACCAGATCTGGACACGCTGGCCGCTGCCATCATGGATCCTGACACAATTAAAACAGTCATTGTAAATTACCGTTTGTTCCTGTAGCTCAGTTGGTAGAGCATTGTGCTAGCAGTGCAAAAAGTCACGGGTACAAATCCTAGGGAGCACATGTACTGACAAAATGTCACCTGACATACCTGTCATCTATCATGTTAATTGACTAAGTATGGCATAGTCTCAAAAGTACAGACTGTTTTATTGCTGTCTGGATACATGACCTTCTCATAAACCTCAGAGGTAAGTATGAGCTTTGCATGCAATGACAGGTATTTCTGATGCACCTCTATTTCTTCAGATGGTTCAGATGTGTTGTAGTTATCATCAGTTCGGTCAACTTTATGTTCATAAACCGATTACAATCTTAGTATCCCTAATTAGTTTTACTAATATACATCATTATAATAAACAACAGAATTTGCAATAATACCATGTGTTCTGTATTTAATGTGTTAACATTACATATTTTATTATTGTTATTATATATATTATTATTATTATTTTAAATCCTGTTTTCTGTTTTTCTTTTTATTATATGTAAAGCTGGTTTGAAACAATGCAACATTGTATAAAAGCACTATACATGAGTTGAATTGATTTCACTAATGTTACAGAAGGTCACATTTGTTGTCATGAAACTCTAGAGTCGCGGGCTGAGCCTAGTCTAGTTCCTAGTCTTATGATATGCCAGCCAATCAGATTGCACATCAGCATGACTGTGACTGGTTTTCCAGGTTATATTAAATACATGCTGTAAGCAATATGGCGCTATCAGAGCTCTAACAATCACCGCCTCCACCCCAGCTCCACCTCTGTCAAGTTCTGTTTAGAGAATATTGTTTTAATGTTGCAGCAGAATCACCTCCATGCTCACTGCAGCCTGTGTATTTTAACAGTAGCAAGTCTTCATACTTGCTTTATAACAGCAGCAGCGACAAATCTATCCCAACACATTTTACACTGTCACATCTTATGGTATTACAAACCTACAGTATATGAAAATATGGACTGCAAAAATTGTTTGTCTTACAGAGGAAAATAGGATGTATAGCATGTATATACCTGTAGAACTGCTAGGCAAAGATTACCTTGTCTGTAAATCTTTTATTTAACTCAATTCATACCACTGATCATTCTCACATTTTAACCTGCATAATATAAATAGAACTTACAAATTCATACACATTATTTGACATACATTTGACCATACAATCCAATTGTATGCTGTATTTTCTATATAGTCCACACTATACACACAAAAAGCACTTTAACAGAAAACACATTATCACCAAACAAACAAAAACTTGGTACTTACCCACTTCACAATGTTCTTTCTTTATTTCTTAATTTTAGTAAGTTTCCCCAGCAAAGAAAGTTGATTCGTTTATCCTAACTGTCTTGTGTAGCACAGTTGACATCTGCTTGCACTGAGACCTCTTTAGACTCTGGAAAGAGTTTAAACACTCTGACCTGACTGTCAGAGTGTTTCTAGAGAGCACACGTGATGCACTAAGTTTTTAACCCTTTAACTTTGGCTGCTCCTGAAGTAGCAGATCTGGATTATGAAAAACAGTCTGTGGGACAGAGCAGTAACGCAATGGTTCTTGTTTCCTTAAGGAATATTCTATCAGCAAATACCCAATATAGAAGATTTTGAATATTGAAATACATTTATAAACAGTTATTTAGGAAACCTTGCAATTTAATGCATTTTTGTATCAAAAATGGTTGAGCTTCCCTTCCTACATAACACTGTAGTGTTTATATTGTTTAGCTTAATGAAGCCTTTAGTTTGTAACTGGGTTAAATTGTTAGCCTGCATTTGCTGTGTCAGGTTACAGATGTGCCAAGGCTATGAGACAAACAAGACATTGTGTGAATACCTGCTCCTTATTTATAGTCAAAGCTGCTATGTTAAGGTCAAGAGGACGTACGGTAAAGGTTATGATCTTTCATACTTTCTGACTTGATGTGATTAATTGAAAAATAACATTAAATTAAAGGAGTGGGGTGTAAATTGATCAGTGTAGATTAGCACTTTAGCATTTGTGTCCCCTTGCTGTGCATTAAAAGGTATTCTAGGGTCAAACAGGAGACACCTTAGACTCCTACACTGACATAAAGAATCGTCTCGATTCTGCGTGACCTTTGTACACTGTTTTGCTTACACTAGCTGTTTTAGTCATTCTATGTGATTCCCTTTGTGTTTTTATTAACTTGTTCATTGACTTAAATCTATTTAATTCTTTATATTTTAAAGGACAGAGAAAAAGGTCAGACCAAAAATGAAACATACAACAGCAACATGGTGGCAGAGGTTTTATTAATGGTTTATATTTACGCATCTGTGTGAGCATTTGAGTTATGGCTGGCTAATTATAGAACTTGTCTAAACCACTGTTATATAGCAGTATGAGCTTTCAAATTCAGCTTATTTATATTCTCATAAATTTGGAAGACAGCAAAGAAATTGTCAAGCAAACAGAAACCACCACAGAAAATTTACAGGATAAGCTCACAGCTGATTCATACATAAAAGCTGTACAACGGTTCTCTCTTGTTGCAATTTACAGTACATCATTGTTGATACAGTACAGTACATCCATATGATATTAATAAAAGTAATTAAGAATGTGAACGTTCATCAAAGGATGTCCTCAAATGATTCTCGCTCGTAACTCAAGAAATTGATTAGTCTCTGTGGTAGAGGAAGACTGCTTATTCTGCTCAGTCTGTGGACTCCCAGCTGTTGTCGAATCTTCAGTCTGCTCTGGTGCATTAAGGTGCGAGGACAAACTAAAATAGAGATCATGTAGCTTACTTAATATTTAAACAGTTTTTAGTTCCATATAGTACAAACATTTAAGTTGCGTTAATAATCAGTCATTAATAGCCTTTCTGTAGCTCAGTGGTTAGAGCATGGTGTTAACAACGCCACGGTCATGGGTTCGATCCCAGGGATTGCACATACTTAGAAACAATGTATAGTATAATGCAATGTAAGTCGCTTTGGATAAAAGCGTCTGTAAAATGTAATCAGGCCATTTTGCAAATAAACAGATAACAAAGAGTTTTCTTACCGTACTTTTCTTTAACAAGCGCCCAGTCTTTGTTGCTGTCTAGATAATCGGCTATTCTAGAGCAAAGTTTAACATGACCCACATAGTCAAGTAACATGTCTATGATGGGTCCCACCCAGCATGTGACTGGGGGAGCAGAGATGATCTCACAAAACTGAAACAAAGCAAAGAGTTTATGTTAATGTTAAAAATGTAAAATAAAAACTTGGATGAAGTGTCATCACCATGCTATAAAAAAAGCCCTACCTGTACACAATAACCTGATGGTTCTTCACTTAAATAATACAATGATTCTCTTCCATTTCCTCTTGATATAATGGGGGGATGGGGTTTACTTCCATATTGACATCTGAAACATGATTGTGCATCACAGCCATTGTCCAGCAGTATCTTCATCATTGGCAAATACTTCACACAAAAAAACAAAACTGCAGGAAAGGTGGTGGGATGGGTTGAAAGTAGGGTATTGACATTAGCCCCATGCTTAATAAGTAAAGACACCATTTCCAAACATCCTTTCCTCGCTGCCACTAGCAGAGGGTTGAAAATGTCCAGGTTTGGGTCGGCGCCTGCCTCTAATAGCATGCTAGTTGCCTCAAGGTTTCTGTTCACCACAGCTGAGTACAGAGCAGTGCTTCGGCGATCTTCATACATTTTTGACCAATCATCTGATAGCATTGCGTTGACATCATATCCTGCCTCGATTAGAGTTTCTAGAGCATCATCTCTGTTCCATTCTGCTGCGAGATGAAGGGGACTGATGCCAGAGTGTCTTACTGTGGCTCTACTGGTCTTAGGGATTAGCATAGCAACAATGCTGAGGAAGAAGAGATGAGATATTGAAGGAAATGGAAATTAGCATGACAACTTGCTATAAGTCAGATTTTGGAGATAAATATGAAACAAATTGTTATAGCACTAACCTTTCATGACCGTTCTTTGCTGCAACGTGAATAGGAAGCAGTCCGGTCTTGTTGGCTTTGTTGACGTCGGCTTTTTTTGACAGAAGGATCTCAACAGCTTCAGCATGACCATTCTTAGAAGCCTCAAATAATGCTGTGGCACCATCATTCGCCTGGGTATTGATATTTTCCCCTACAGAACAGTGAACTGAGTTAATGTCTATTTACGACACTAAAACTTGCAATAATCATTATTATTATTAATATTATTATTACCATAAGAGCAATTCTTACTGTACCCTTAACAAGCAGGTAGTTAAGCACCTCGGCAGCGCCACACTGAGCAGCCATAAACAGAGGATCGATGCCATAAATATTTTTGGCCCTTACATTTGCGCCTGCTCGTAACAACATCTTACAAATCTGTACATTTTTGTTCCTCACGGCTTCATGTAGTGGAGTTCCACCTTGGATACAGGCTTTGTTTGCTGCAGCTCCAAATTTCAAAAGAAGCTCCACTATTCCTTCATGTGCTTTGTCGCACGCTACAAAAATCAGTCATGTGGTTATTACAATGTATTATTCAGGCTAGCTAATAACCTTTTTAAAACTCTAAATATTTACCTTTGTTCAGTGGTGTCTCCCTTTGGTTATTTGCAAGATTAGGATCAGCACCTTGCGACAATAGATATTTGACACAGGGTAGATGTTTGTGACTGACAGCCAGAAACAGCGACGTCTGATTCTTATTTGTTTGTTTGTTGATTGTATCTGGTCTGGCTGTGGGAGATGTAACACAGAGCAACACTGAGCTTTGGGGACTGATTTGTGAGCAATGAATGTATTCTGAACTGATTTATTATTCACCTTCGAGTAAAATTTGAAGGCATTCAACATGGCCGTAGTGTGCACTCTCATGAAGAGGAATCCAGCCGTCGCTATTGGGTTCATCGAGGATACGAAGTTTTAAATGAATGATGTCCCCTAAGGCCTTTGCATCACCTCTCCATATTGCGGAGAGAAAAGGGTCTAAATGACTGAAAGAACAAATATGTGATTGATTCTTGTAAATGGGAGGCTTGTGGATCCATCCAACTATTAATTAATTCATTCATTCATTCATTCTTTTTACCCAGATTTTTACTTATTTGGAATACATTGAAATCCTGTCCATTTGATGTTGTCATTTTCTGTCTAATTTCTATCTAAATAAGGTCTATCCTGCCACTCACTTCACAGGCTCCACTGTGACCCGCAGATGTCCATTATGCCTTGTCCAGGCAATCACCTTGTCTTCGTTTTTACTGAAGATATGGTGTGAAATATCTCTGTTGATTTTCACACACTGATTCTCACTGAAAAGACATTTAACAAAGTTTATTACACGGCTATCCGGAGTACTTGATTCTGATTGGTCAATTGCAACATTCCGCAATCTGTAATTGGCTAATAACATCTGGGTACTGTGAGTCATCTTGACCAGTATAGCTAAATGCCACCAAAATATTTCAAGTCAATGTATTTGTGTCCAAGAATAGCCGTGTAATAAGAGGGATAATGTACATTCAGACGGTTGTTGTAAAACAGACCCTGTGTGTAGGGGTCTTGTATCACCCTGAAAGGGTTTATTTTGTGATAACAACCTGCTGGATGTGATATTTCCTAATATTCCTAATAGTGATTTGTTACTTGAGTGATGTAATAGTGTATGATAACAACAACAACAAAAATCACCTGGGAGGGTTGGCAGAGGCAGTCTCAGGGGGATTTGATGGGTTAGGGTTGCACGGTGGCCGTTGCCAGGGGTCAGTTGGCTTATTGTGGGCAAGAATTTGTCGGATCTGCCATGGACTCAAATTGGTATCAGTTAGACTTCTTTCGACAGCTAACTGCAACAACTGTTCATCAGGCATGTTTGCATAAGCACTGTAGTCTTCCTCAATTTCATTCGTCATCCTTGAAACAGCCGTTGGCGCTCTGGCGACTGCCATTTTGCACCTGCAGTAGTTAAACACAGACTCTAATAAGCATCAAATGATGCTAATCTCAAAAACAAAACTTGTTTTAAATAAGTCAAGTATCAAGCGATTGTCCTCTTCTTGCAAATCAGCAAAATATTGCATAATCTGATTGCATAATCTTTTATTCTAATAATAAATGAAAATAAAAGAATTTGAGTACATTTTAAATTGATATTTTACTAATCTTTTTTATATTTTACTAAAAAACAATTTTGCACAGATTTATATTTATATATGATTTTAAATAGTTCTAATATAGTTTTGATGACTTATTCAGCATGTTTAGTATGATTTCTATTAATATTAAGAAGTCTACCTACCTTTTTTAAGAAGGATCAATGATAATTAGGTCACAAGGCGTATGTGATGTTTCTGTTCTTCAGCGTCAAGTCCGTGCTCCCCTCTGCAGTTTGTTGCTGTGTGGTGCCTTTATGAAGAGTCTGCTGAGAGGTCTTGATTTCATGTCATGGGATAAACAAATAGATGATATTATTTATATTTATAGCTTGGCTTGCAATAACGTCATGAGAGCATGTCTGGTTTAAATGGCCTGATTTTCATTGCATGTGGTCAGAAAACAAAAATATAGCGAAACTTTGTTTTCCCGGCTAAAACTGGTAAACAAAATCTTGCAGTAGTGCAATTTATTCAGGTACTAAATATGCAATAACAAGAATATTATACTATTAGC
Source organism: Botia kubotai (assembly GCA_036877585.1). NCBI lineage: Eukaryota > Metazoa > Chordata > Actinopteri > Cypriniformes > Botiidae > Botia > Botia kubotai. The sequence goes on along the minus strand of JAZGTI010005791.1, from coordinate 9,164 downwards.
AATTTATTTCTGTAAATTCTGTAATTTCTGTATGTTAAACATTTTGTCACATAAATTAAGTACTTGTATGCAAACCCAAACACATCTAATGTACATTTTTGCTTGTACATCTGAGAAATAAGGATTGTGTATTTTCTTCTACAGAGTCTTATATGTTGTATAATACATAATTCTACACTATATGAACTTACTGTACATAGTACACTATATGAACTTACTGTACATAGTACAGTAAATTCATCATCTTGTTGTATCATATAGGGACATCATACCTACAGGTATATATCATACCATACTACACATTGTGCTGCACTTTACAATTCTTTATTTATAAATGTACATGTTACTTTACCTGTCTATGCTCATAGTCATTATGTGTTGTAATGTCTGAGTGACCTTATTTTCAGGGACAGCTGTCCTGAACTCACTAGAAACATCTCTGTGACACTGTAAACATCTGACCTAGAAGCCCTGGATCTCTTGACCTATTAAATGACTCAAGTCTTTCTATCTGTGGGTCTGTAGCTGTGAAGGACTGCAGCACAGTTATTAATGAAGTAATGAATCTGTAGGCATATTAACCAACAGCATTTATGATCATTTGGTCTGAATTTACAGCTGTCCTTTAAAATCCCACCTTAGGTCTGTTTGCTAATAATATTATGCTGGGTTATTTTGGTATTATGTTTACATTGCTATGCATAATGCCTCAAATGCAGAGGTTTGTCTTTAAATTGCCAAAGCATTAAGACAAAATACAATCAGACCAGAATAGTTTATCAGGAGTGACAGTCAGGGGTGAATACACAATACCAAAAATATCTGAATAAATCACAATAAATCATAAATGGTGTTTTTTACTCAGCTTACAGTTTTTTACTACAGTTTAACCTTCCATAAATGAAATCTTCTGGTACCTTATGCAGAAAACTTCTGTTAGTACATTGGCGCCCTCATCTGGTTAAAATCGTAAAAATCATAAATCTCATTTCTCACATCACATACACCGTGAAACATGTTTCGTCTAAATTAATTAAATTAATTTCGTCTTAAAATTTAAAATGAAGGTTATAAATTAAAATGATTAAAAAACTATATTTAATACAGTATGACCAAAGCATTATGACTACATTAGGTTAGACAAGCCAAAAAAGTAACAATGGTTGATTTACTAGTTTATCTAATGTATCTTTTTATAACATTTTTTGTATCTAATTCAGTGTAGTTCTTTGAATGCTTTATGAAAGGTCTGTGGTATTTCACTGACCTTTCGGACAACTAACAGAAATCTTCAATTCATACTTTGTTTCCACTGTTTTAAGAATAAATAATACACTTTTTTCACTGTAACACAACTGGTTGACTGAACTAGGATACGACTGCCTATTGCCTTTCCAAACCCCAAGGTCCATTTATACCGTATAATAAAGATTTTTAAAAGAAAGAAGGGACGAAGCTAGATTAGTTTCTTGTGAGAAAGCATTTCACAATCTGGGGGCAAACCGCGATGTTTTAACTGGCTTCTTAATTTAAAATCATCACGGTTACTTAACAGATAAACTAGGATTCTGATATAAGACGTTTCTGTAATGCAGCTCCTGGGTTGTGCATTGAAATGCCCTAATCTGACTTCTGGTAGAATCGGTTTACGCGTGTACAGAATGTTAGTAACACTGAGCAAAAAGTCAGTGTTTATTCTCAGCAGGTTTTCCCGGAATTATCCATATTTAGAATGTATTGCTGTAAGTAAACGTAATCAGTTACAACACAACAGCCTTGTGTTGTAGTTCTGAGCAGATCGCTCTGACGTTTTCACAGCTCTGAACTGCTGTGGCACGCTGTCTCCATGGAAACCAGTTTAGTTGGTGCAGTGCGTTTGCGTGGTTTGTGTATTCCTGCTTGCTAGCACAAACACGCATAGGGGTTTAAAATATAAAGGACGTAGGTTTGTGAAACGATCCGTTCGCCTTTTGGCTCCGATTCCCAGGTTTTTCGTTGAGATAAGCATATTAAACAGGCAAACTGCACGGCTTTCTCGAGATGTGTCTATTCGACTGTCCGTTTTTGTCAACTTTGTTGTCGCGTTATTAGCGAGCTAACGCCAACCGAGGCAGGTAAACAGGTATGTGCGGCCAGATTAAATGGCGAATGTAGTTTATGCTAGCTTTTGACGTACGTGTAATTTTACATTTAACGGCCTTTGGGAAAATCTGACGGATCTCTGCTTCGTTAAAAAACCATCTGGGTGGTTTCCCGTCAACGTGAAATAAGCGAATTAAGGGTGTTATTTTTGCACACCAGTATGCGCTGACCACATGCGCTCGACACCTACAGCCTCTCCGGTGGGAAACGCACATCCGTATTTTCTTGGAAAGTTAACAACTCTTCCATCGCAGGATTCCCTTACTATGAGCGGCGTGGTTTGCAGCCGCCAGCGCACGCATCTCTCCCGAAAGCGTGTGTAGAGACTGCACAAACAATTGAAAACCCTACCATGCAAATAAATTAGCCACAGATCAAGCTTCATAACCAGTGGGACGCGTTTGTCGTAGGAGGACCGTCCTCTCTCTTTAATAAAGAAATCACATCAGTCATTCACTGTCAAGGAGACGCAATAATGACAGGAATTTGACTCTCGCGACGGATTGAAGACGAAACTTAGGACAGATGTTTGTCAGGAAAATGACGCCGAGTCAGTCCAGTTTGTATGGAGAGATCGATGACCTGCAGGACCTTACTTTTATCGAGAGACCCATACGCAGGAGCCTGAAGGTATGTACTCTCAAATACGTATTCGGTGCGAATGTTCAGAATGATGTCTTATCATTACCGTGTCGATGACATTATTATAGCTCATTAATAGTCAGAGGAGACTCACACGCTGAAGGGATTTTGACAGTGCAGGTGAATTGGGTAAAAACGCTATGGTAAGTTACACATTTAGTATGTGCTTTGACGTTTCATCGCATCACGGTCATTTATTATGCATGATAGCGGGAGACAGTTTATGATATGTATATTAAGTAGTAGATCTAATAGGATCCTTTGGGAAGGACGGGGGTTACCCACTTCAGTCTGCTGAGTGACGCAGTTTATGTCAGCTGGCCGCATCACCGCTTCGCCTCCTCCACCACTGCGGAATAGAGGATTTCCACTCCCAGCCGTACCGTTATTCTCATTACTACCACAAATTGCTTTAATCAGACTGAACAGCGTTCACATACATTCGTGTGATTCGTATTCTGCGTCTCAGCCTTATGCTGTCAAGCACACCTGTTAGTTAAGCAAGGATACGCTCATCTCTTATGAGTCTCATCACGTATGCGGGGAATAAAGCAACGCCTTCAGATGGGGCGGGTGTTTTCTGTCCCTCATCTTTTTTTAATAGGGAGCTTCCAAAGAAAACCATCGTGGCTTTGAGAGCCTTAAAGAAATAGACTAGGTAGGTACCCACATGGCTCCCGTCCCCCACACTATCTCTTCCCACGCAGTCCCTCTTGCCTCGCATCTTTGCCTCCCCGCAGCCTCCTCACATATTTGGCTGAGTCATGCGTAATAGAATCCTGTCCAATTACTGAGCATTCTTTATTTAAGACCCGCTAATTCTACCCGCAATCTATAGAGATGCTAAACATGTTATGCAAATAGCCTTTGTTTAATAGGCCAGTTTTTACCATTGTCCCTCAACATCTCCTTGTTTACATCATTTGCAGACTGCAGAAGAAATCGATAAGCTTACAGTGGATGAAGATCTAAATGACATAGAGCGAGCAGTCTACCTTCTCAGGTAAATCAAGACCTTTTCTTAAGAAATTGGTAGGTTTATTTGTAGTTGTCAACTACAGGACAGACAACTACAGGAATGGTAGCTGTCATTCATGTAACATTGTCAAGTTACATGAATTAGCAAGCACTACAGGTACCATAACAAATAGTCTGTCCTTTTCTTAAGAAATAGCTTTGGTAGTATTAGGATTGTTGGATATGTTTGCTAGTTAAAATTTAGGGATGTTTTGCACCCAGTCAAGTTTTGTATCGCGAGTGAATACACACTATCCCAGAATGTCCAAATCAGTTTTGCTCAGTTCTTTGTTGACACTTGGTTGGAAAATGTTTACTTGTGTCAGCTTTGATGGCTGCAGTTGTTTACCCAAATGTGTTTCTGGGGTAAGCTGACCGCAGGAGAACTTTTCAACGACTGCTAACTGGCCCAGAATATCCAGCTCAGGGGATCAAGGCAGACCGTGTCATCGCTGCTGTACTGCACTCATGAATAATGCATCTTTAAATGACCTCTCGTTGATATCTAGGCAGAGCTAACTAAGTCTTGAAGGGCTTTGAAGGAGTCACCATTCTTATGTTTCCATGTCATTCAGATACAGGATTAACAGTGATACAGTGTTATCTGATTATTAAAGTTGAATGGATCTGGTTCTGATTACTGGGGAAACGGAATTAAAATGTGATCAGATTTCCTGAGAATCCACATATCAACAGTTTATCTAATCTAATACAGTATCATGAATTTAGAGTTACATATACACATGAATGTCAGTCTTTGTCTTGTAAACATTAGATTACAATGTTACAAACATTTGAGAACGTTTACAAATATTCCAAATTATACTAAGAATACAGAATAAATGTTACATTATAAATACAATTCTGTTAATGGCTATTTGTTGCTGTTATTGTAGGCATCTATTTGTGTTACTTTTTTATCGAAATGTGCGCCGTTTGCTAGTTTATTAGCTTTTGAAAAGAACAAAGCATATGAAAAGATTAAGCATGGTCATATTCTTGTACATTAACAGTCTTGTTTAAAGTACACGTGCCTCTGTTTAGTCCATGTTATGTAGACAGTTCTTGTTACTAGAGCAACAGAGCAACATTTTCCATATAAAAATATCATAAATCCATAAAAATGGAAATGCAAACATGCATGGGCCACATATGAAATTCCTTATTGTGATGCTTTTTGACCAAAAGTCAAGCACTTTCGGAAGATCTGATTTTATCCCTCTTTAACCTATAAAACTCTAAAACGCTGTTTGTCTGTGCTAATTAAGTGCCAGAGTCAGTCTACAGCCCGACTCCCTCGGGTGGCAAACTAGTTCTGAGAACAATTTAATTGCCCCATTCACTGTCATTTGGCACGTTAAAACGGGCTGTTGGAGCATCTGTGAGATGATAGAGAGAGAGTGTTTGTTAAGAAATGCATGAATGATTAGAGACAAGCTCTCCACCTAGATCATGGTTACACAAATGTGATGGTGTTTTAGGCATTTGGGCACTTTTTAGGGTACTTGTTTTGTATTGTGTGAACCAAAGATCCATTTTAGTGTTTTTATTTTACATTAAAGTCTAAATAAAACTTGTGGCTCAGTGTAGTTGAGCCAGGAGAGTCATAAGCTGTACCCAGTTGTGTTTATTTTGTCACTTCTGCTTGCTCGTTATCCCACCCAATAAATTTATTTCTAATTGTAAAGTGCTGGTCTGGTCAGGTAGATCTGCATTTTTGATGTACTAATATTACTCCCAGTATTAGTGTTGGTCTTGCATTATATTTAAAAATGAAATTACATTTTAAGGTAATTTTGTAAACTGCTCGTTTGATTTGAGTTTTGCAATTTTCTTTTGCTCATTTTACAAAATAAAGATATTTTAAAGAAGCATTTCAGGAAATTTCAGACCCATAAAACTTAAAGCAGCTGTTTTTTAAAAGTTCATTTTAAATCAGATGAAAGATTATAGAAGATTATAAAGCTCTGGAATTCTAAACTTTAGGTGATCTTATGTAAACTCAACAATTTGATTAGTAGGTAACCTGTAGGTAAACGCTAACTCTGTAACTCGTTGTCCAAAAAACAAAGAAGAGACTGAATCTATGTACAGCTTAAAGCAAGTTTAATAAAGCCAAACATAAACAATGATAACTAACACAAACTATGGAACATGAAACACATTCAATAACCGTCAAGAGCAAACACAGGCGTATATAAACACAGAGTAATCAGGGCAAGCAAAGAACACTACAGCTTTCCTGTAGCTCAGTTGTTAGAGAATGCCGTTAACAATGCCAAGGTCATGGGTTCGATCCCAGGGATTGCACATACTTAGAAACAATGTGTAGTATAATGCAATGTAAGTCGCTTTGGATAAAGCGTCTTTTACATAAATGCAAATGTAAACATTTGCGCACAATTAGGGTGGGGTAACACTAAAAACTACAAAGACCAGAGACATGGACTACAAAATGATATTTCAAAATAAAAGACATGACACTGGAACAAATAACAAAGACGTGGAAAACTCCCTCTGATAAAGGAGTCACTCTTAAGACATGAGAAGTAGTTTAAGTGTTTGAGCAGGTTTTAAAGCACAGTTTAGGCTTTAGCTGAAGTTCAGCGAGTGAGTGCTGATGTCAGAACAGCATTGAATGCATCACTGCTCTAGCTGAGAATCATGCTAATGGCACTGCAGGGTTGTACAGATGCGTTTTGTTGCTTGTGTAAGAGCTTGTTTGTAAGAATGAGCATATTTAGGTATTGTGCCCTCAGCTAACCACAGTAAGAAAGAATCTGGGTTTGTTGTTGATCTGAGATCAGTAGGCAAACAAAATTCCTGTTTTACACTTGTTTTACATTAGAACAGCAAGCCCACTACCATGACATCTGAATCATAGTGTCATTTGAAGATACAGCATCTACTGTAAAGACCTGCTTGCTTGATCTTTTTGTTCTTGACAATAAGTAGATCAATTTAAACTATCGATTTTCCTTCAAGAGCATCACACTGTGACGCATTTGCGCAGTTTAAAAGAATGTGTCACTTTGTAAAGTTAGAGAGTAAATTGTGTATTTACAGACAGCCTGTAACAGCCTGTGCTCTTCACTTCCTTCTCAGCATCAGTGGCCCGTTGGGGATGGAAGGATCAGAGAAGCTGCCAAATGAAAACTAATTGCTAAGTGGGCTTTGTTTAGGTTTCATTACAGTCCTGCTGGCTCAACAATCAACCGCCAACCCACTTACTTCTGAGGAGGAGAAATCAAACAGCGTGTCCCTTTTTCTTGATGCAGCGTGTTGCTTTTGTCTCCTCTGTGTCGTTTTCTCCTCCTTCAAACTTTGTTTTGGAACACTAGACAGACTTAACTGAGCACAGCTAAACCCTGCAAGATCAGAAAGTTTCACAGGTTTGACATAAACTGTGGTAGTTTATCTTCGTTCCTCATTTGTTTGTTTTTCATAGTGAGCAATGAATTGAAATGTAGAGAAGGTTGAGGCATCTGCTTTGCTAACTGCTAAACGAACTGCTTTGCTAAATAGGTGTTTCTTCTGAGTAATATACCTTAGATCTTTCACGCGTGTCTTCTTTAAATATTTAGACGAAGAGCTTGTCATAAACTGTGCTCAGATTTGCCAAAATACCAAAGTTTGCTAACAAAATTCAGAGATTTCAATATGAATTCAAACGTTCCTCTTCAGGTCCTTCCAAAACCAATACGCTATGCTATCCATTGTGTGTTTATAACTGCATGTTAAAAGTCTGTCTGTTTGTGTTTTTATTTCCCTTAAGAAATTTTAAGTGACACATCAGAGACAGAGTCGGTACTCACATAAAACAACTTACAGTACTGACAATGACGATACCGAGCTACAAAATAATCAACCTCTGAGAAATAAAATGTTTGTCCGGCCCGAGCTCATTACGTATCCTTCACTCACCAGGGAAACCTAATTACAAATGCGAGCGTAGCTCTTTTTACTTCCTGACCGCATTCCAGCCAGGCTGCAGTGCTGGCTGCAGTAAACAGACACTTGAGGCTGACAGGAGTGGGATTGTGTTTCCAAACCCTTCAGCACCTTGTCTTTAGCTGATTATGTCTTTCTTGTCACTACAGCCGCTCTCCTCTCTGTATGCTACCTCAGTCATTTAGTCATGCACATTATTGACCATATTCAGGAAGTGCACAAAGCATGACCTCATTACTTTCTCAGACAAACTTGGCCACACATGAGGCTGTTTCTTGGTTAATAACCCCTCTGCCAACAAAGGGACAACCTATCCCTTAAAAAGTAATGAATACCTGTTTATAGTTCATTATTTAGAACAACAGCACACAAGAGACTGATAGACATGAAACTGTTGCGGAGAAAACAGGAAGTCTGGGATGTTCAATAAGCTTTAAGAGGGTTTATATTCATGAGTGATAAACACACATTACACATACTTTAACTTGGTAAAAAAAATTACTCGGTGCAGTTTTAAAGCTCCTTAAAGAAATTGTGTCTATTCTGTATCAGAATATTCAAAGAAGGCTTTTGTAATGGCTAGTTATTGTACAGTATGTAAATGCAGACGGGTCTATGCAACATTACAGTGATGAAGAACAATGTCAGTACAATCACTCCTAGTATGCTGAATATGCCTTCTGCATGCTCCACAAAGTCACTTGATGTTATTAATATCATCATTTTGACCATGATTTGATTTCTGTGTGGTCCTGTCTCATCTTTAGTTCTGGCGAGGATATCCAACGAGCCAGTGTGGTCATCAACCTGCCAATCCTGGTGCGTCAAAACCCCGCTGAGACCTTTCGCAGGGTGGTGCCAAAAGTCCGGGTAGGCCAATTTTTTTTAAATTTATTACGCTTTTTGGTGCTGAGATCATTTACTGACTGCCTAAACAGAACCTGCTGTTCTGCCCTCAACAGGAGGTTCTCCATGTAGCTGGGGCAGATATGCAGCTTGCTGCAGCGGGATCTTTCTTGACCATCCTCCAAGATGACATCGTCCTCATCCAGACACACACCCACTCAATCTTGCAGATAGTTCTTCTAAATCTTGACCACAGGGACACAGGTGCCCACTGTTTGATACACCTTACCGAGCCCCTATAGCAAAGTGTATATGCTTAATTTGCTTATATCTGGACTTAGAGAGTATGCTTTGTTTTTCCGCAAGACGTTAAGATTTCCAGATGCTTGCACACTACAGTTGCTTTGTGATTTGCTTCCTGATTAGTGCAGTCAATGTATGACACGTGCGCAGATGACACGCACCAACGCATACAATCAGCGCTTTTAGAAAAATTGGGCTGCGTGCGGACCCTGCTGATGACAAATTTTAGCCCCAAATGGAAAAGCCAAGCATACTTTTCGATT